>FIZR01006719.1:0-36154 GCA_900060175.1 Ferrisia virgata
TCATGTTTATGTTGTACATTTTATTGAATTAAGCAATTGTGATTATTTGTTGACTCTTTTTTTGGATGTGATTAATGCGTTGGAAAGATGAATAATGCATTTATCGTCTACTTACAACATTGGGAAATGAAAAAGATGGTTAGTTGATAACAGACCTCAGAACTGCATCAACAACTAGAAATAAAAAACGATATTGCATTTTAATTACAATGAAACAAAACATCTGTTTCAAAGCCTATAATGTAAAAATTTCGTCATGTAATAGTAAAATGGTAGATTAGTTTTGATTTATTTTTCATTATGGTTACAATTTTCTAATTCATTATGAACTTATAAAAATGGCATGAATATAGCAGCAGAAAGTTCCTAATTTAATTTGTGAAATGATTCTTCCATCTTGACTTTGTAGAAATTGAATCAAATGAAAAAGATTTAAGGATAATTATATTATGGCTAACCTTTTCCTTCTTTCACAAACACCACAAACAAGATTCTAATCTAAGTGTAACAGTCAAGTATGAAGCTATGAATAATATTTATAGTAAGGCAGTGGAACTGAACACTGATACATTCTACAATAAACAAATTCAATTTTGAACAATTTTGTAATCAAAACATGAAATATTTCACAGATTATATATTTTTATATTTTACATCTACAATATGATCATGATTTGTGAAATCTGTAAAAAAAATTTTGGCACTTTATCCTTTTAGAGGAAAATTCTACATCATGGATATGTAACATATCCATATCAAAAACCGAAACGTACACCACCTATTCGCCAATTTTTTTGCACATTTATTCAACTTAAACATTTTAACATGAAATGCGAAAAAAATGCTTCTATTTGAAATTAAAATTAAAATCATCCATGAACAGTGTTGCCATATTATTTATTTCCTGATTGAAAATCAATTTGAGTTTCAGTTTCAGTTTTGAACTTTAAATGAAACATTTCTGGTTTAAGTTCAGTTACAGTTCCAGAAAAATTTGATTTGAAGGTTTATAGTTAGTTAGCAACCCAATCAAAAATTTGAGTTAGTTTGTAATTAGCAGTTTTCAGTTTTCAATTCAGTTACCACCCCTGCCCTAATGTAGATTTAGTAGTGGTCCTAGATGTGTCTTTCGAGGGTTTCAAATTTTCAGCCCTACTGCACCCCCTCACAGACCAACTCCCAAGAAGAAACTTTTTTGTCCGTTTTTCTTATTTTTTGAGTTCCTTTCCAAGTTGAGCTATAGGAAGTTGAAATTTGGTATGTAGATTTGGTAGTTGTCTTAGATGTGCCCTTTCGGAATTTCAGATGCTCGTTCCTATATCTACCTCTACCCCTACCTTTGCTGTAGAAAAAACATGCTAATGTGTATTTTTTTTTAATTTCATGAATGGACAATTCGCATACTTCCTTTGGCTTTGGAAAATCAGACCTGCTTTTTTTTTATTCAAACAGTTGAATTAAATAGGTTCTTTCAAACCATTCTCCGCCTGTTCTAAAAAACTGCATGTTGTAGTTATTTGCTAGGAATATACGTGTGCTAAAAATTACTCTGAATCACCTGATATTTATCTGGGCATATTTTGAGGTCTATGAAGTTAGCGTTAAGGAATGTCACCAAAAAACTTATCGGTGTACTTGTAACTGAAATATGATCTCGTACATTTTTTTGCTACTTGTCAAAGCCTCAATACATTCTCTCATAAGTTGTTAAAAAATGTACGTCGGTATAACCATTTTATTCTGTTTTCAAGTTCACGTTTGATGATCGCATATGGATAACTTGTTTACTGTCGTTTTTATTAGAATTGTATGTAAGAGAACGTATTTTTAGTAACAAAAACTGACAATGCGATCATTTCTTATTCGTGGATAAAGATTGATAAATTATTTGCTGCCAAATTTGAAATATAAAGTACGAAACTGTACACACAAATGTATACTTGAGTGTTGAGTATGTAAATGTTATAATTTATTTTTTCTTATTGAAATAATTTCACTTTAGTCGTATTATGATTGCTTGTTTGTTGATAAATATGCATGCGCGTAATTAATTATAGTTTCGAGGATTTTTAATTTTCGTCGAATACATTTTAGAATGTGCAACGTCTGTTAACTGTTGTTCAGATTCTTAATTTTCGATCGCCCTATAAAATTTTTTTCATCTTGTGACATCGGTTCGAGAATAACCTATGTCCTATACCGTTCTGTGTATAGGTATTATTTGCATAAATGGTATGTAAACGAATGATTCATTAACATTTCAAAATAGTGGGTGTCGGGTGTAATATCTAACGAACGAGATATGATGTCGGATTATAGTATACCTATTACCTAAACCTTCTGCTTATACTATACGTATACTTATAATCAGGTGTTATATGTATTATATTGTATTTGTACTTGCATCATTGTATACATTTGAACTGAAATTCCAAATGCACTTAGCATTCGGATGCATCTAAGCCAGTGCCAGTACCCAATCTACCCACTACAATATAATCAAGCGAATATATTCCCATTAATGAGGAGAGTTATTTAAAAAAAAAAAAATTCACCTTGGAGCATTTCCATTTGCTGTCTCTTTTCTTCTTCTTTTTTCTATTTTGTAGGTTTCATTGATTCCGTAGTAGTAAAGAATTATATTCGAATAAAAACAGGCTTTTTTTCCTACAACAATATTTAAAAGCTATTTACGTATGGTAATATTATTAATCCCGAATGTGAATGCTGAACGATGAGGAAATGATACGCGTTATTCGGCAATATTTTACGAGTCTGCATTGCGATTGCTAGTGCTGCGCTATGCCGAAGCTGTACATTAATTTCTTTACCGAAGATAAAAAATTAATAACGGGTTTTTATGTGAAAAAGAATACCTTAATTTTATTATCGCAGTTTTTTTTTAATGTACGAATTGTGTTTGCTTTTTATTTTTTCCAATTTCAAAGGTACCTAAGAGGTATATGGAAAGATTTGATATTGTGCTGGAAGAGTTGTGCGCGGTGATGAGGTGTATAAGATAAATGGATGGAAGTTTATTCGTGTCCCATTGCGGTATCTATTTGTGTACGTAACTTGACTCGTACTGGTTTTTTTCTCTTTCTATTTTGTATGTTATATGTAGCCCGATAGATGTACGTAAAGCGAACAATGTTCAACAGGTGGAATATACCTACTTTTTACATGTGTACAATATGTTAGGTATTTTGAAGAGGAATCGTTTGCAGCAACAGGTAGCTAATCGGATGAGTTAGTGTAAGTATTAGCGTACGACAAGAGGATTACAAATTTCGCGAATAGTAATTCAGTTCATGGTTTTAATGCAATAATGTTTGCAACTGTATTGACAGCTTAGTAGGGAATAATTAACACACTTAAATCGGTCGACGTAATTTTACGTGTTGTTTATAAAATCAAATAGAGAATACTTACTTGTAATATATTGAAAGAATCGTTAGCCAGAAGTAGAAATTATTTTGTGTACTCGATTTTTTGTTAAATAATATTCCATATTTTTCATTAATATAAACTGAAAAACGTTGAGAAGGTAGCTAATCTATATGCTGTGGCCTAAGAAGTTGACATTATTTAGGCAATCCATTCAAACGTCCCATTAGCACCTAAAAGTAGATTATTTTTTTCAATTTTAAGCATTTTTCAATTGATGATAAGAATACTCGATGTGCACATGTTCTCAGATTTTCAAAATTTTCGCAAAACATCATCAAGTACCCGCAAACAGAATCTCAGGGCCAAAAAAATTTACCTCCCTTCCACCCCCGACAACACACCCCGGTAAAAAGGAGAGATTTGGTTGACAGAAATTAATTTCTCAGTGGATTTTTTTGCAGGATTTTCGAACTTTGCACTGGATGGTTTTTCAATACGTTGAATTCAAATCTGGTTTTCATTTGACTTTTGCCAAAAATGGCTTTCCAGAAGAGTAGGGGGGATGCAAAATTAAAAATTGAGAGAAAAATCAAGTTGGGTATGGAGATACACATTTTCAAAGGTGTAGGATTCGGTTTTGGCGTCAATTTTGTTTCCACACGTAATCAACTCCGGAGGGGAGGGGGAGGGGTGTTGACTCAAAACTTTGAAAGATTTAACATGGCTGTCTAGTTTTATGTTTTGAAGGTTATAAAAGCTGATTTTATGATCTATTCTTTCATCAAACATCAAATTTGTGCCTGGGAGGAGATAAAATCAGTTTTGAAAACGTTTGATCACATCTCATAAAAAAACAAATGAAAATTTAACTAATGCCCGAATGAATTGAGGTCGAAATTTTTGAATAAAAATGATTTTCATGCATTAATAAAAGTATTACTTGTGTTTTATGAAGAAAAATGAGTTTTCGACAGGTTTGATTTCAAATCTGAACGATTTATAGGGGTGGGCTGAGAAAGGTCTGAATTTTTTTCGGATTGGTGGGCACCTTGATATTTATTTTCATTTCAGTATTTTTTTCCTCCGAAATTAAAAATCATGTGCTCAACAGAAAATATGCTTAGATTGGTGGCAGATTTGATATTCTCAAGTAGGGGTAACCTTGGGTCAAAATTCAGTCATGTTTGAAATGCTGTGGGGTTAAAATCGTAAAAATTGTTCCATCTTAGCCAGTAGATAGACGGTTCAAAGTTGTATAACATATCCAAAAATCAGCCTCTTAGGTCGATTAGGAGGGGAGATGTGAAGGGGTTTTCCCATTTTGACTTGAAAAAAAAGGCTGTTTTTCTGCTCTCCCCTACATATTGAGCTAGAAAATTGAAATCTGCTATGTAGGAGTCTTAGATGTACCTTTTAGTGGTGTTAAATTTTTATTCCTCCTGCACCCCCTCCTCCCTCCATATCCTTACGACTGATTATTAAGAAAGCATCGCGTTCATATGACCATAATATTTCACGAAAACCAGGCCGTGTTTTTTTTAATCTGAGGTCATTATCAACATTTTTTAAATTTTTATCCAAGAATGCTAGAGACGTCCAGTTTGCTTTAAAGTGCTGCGTATCCAAATATTTCCAGTAAAAACATTGAAAGTTATGATGAAGTGGCTCATGGGATATCTTGAATAATGTAAGAAAAACACTATAATTTTACAGAAAAATTTCAAATTTTTGCTCTTAATGTTTGAAAAAGCTGTCATATGATTCCAATAAGAATTTTTTTTGTGAAGTAATAAGGTACCCCTCACTACTTGACATGATTATATTTTCGTTGAATGTGGACTAAATTGGAGCCATAAATGTGCCTTTTGCGGTTTTGACTTTTCAAACCCATTGCTCTCTCCTACAGCCCCGGGAAAGTGGGGTTTTCCGGCAGTTTTTCTGATGTTTTGAGTTTGTTTCTCGCATAACTTCCCTTCAAATTGAGCTAGGGAGTTGAAATTTGGTATGTACATTTAGTATAGATCCTAGATGTGCTTTTTGGGAGTTTCAGCTATTCACTTCAATACCTACCTGTACTCTTACTAATGGTCAAGAAAAAGCATCCCAGCACGGTCCTTTTCTTATTCCATGAGCGGATAATTCGAATATTTTTTTAATGTGTGAAAATCGGGCTCAATTTTTAATTTTTTTTAGGTGTTAAAATCAAAAATTTCTCGATGATTAATGGTAATAATTTCAACGATTTCTAAATCAGTAGGTTGGCTATCCTGTCACGAGAAACTTCTGAGAAATTTAAATTGGAATTTAAGGTCCTTTTATTATTATTATTTTTTTTTTTCAAAATAAAAATTGAATATTTTTACGATGCGAAACTTTTCAACCCCTTGGTAGCTTGGTAGGTAGTTATAAATGGTATTGGATCGAGATATCAGTGGTGCAGGAAGATACAGGAGCTCAAATCGCATTTTTTAGTGCTACAGTTGAGCTCCTGCACCACTTTCAGGTGGTGAAAATGATGAATAACCAAATATTTTTCAAAGATGACCTCATTTTGAGGATCCATAGCTCCACCTCCGTTTGAGCTGTGATCACAAAATTTTATATGTTGAGTTTTCAATTCAAAATCAACCACTTTCGTGATTTTGGTCCAAATTCGATGTCTGTTTTTTTTTTCACTTCACTCTGATGATCTATTGATGTTTTATGAAGCTTCATAGCCTCGAATATTATTTGATTTGTGATCGCTAATACAAATATCATACGATTCAACATTAAACCTTTTCTTGTGTTATCTCACATGTTGAGTAAATCAGCAGGTCTAGGTACCATCATTTTTGCAAAAATTGATGAATATGCTCCCTAAATTTATGCATTCTTCCTCTACATTCCTTTCCAGACCATTTTATTACATTGCTATTATTAGAAAAAAATAAGAGATAGGTAAGTATGTACTGTATTAATTATTAATGGAATGAATTGCCAATCGCTTGCTAACCTCTTGGTTGTATTATATATCATCAGCAGTTTTAACCTCTCGTGATTTATTGAAATTATTACATTTCCTTTGTTTTAGCATATCACTCGTCGTATACTTAAACCTTATCAGATACGCCAAGGTTCAAATCACGAATGTCAATTCAGCAATACCTACAGGTAAGATGTTAATACGTATTCTTGGAATAAGTTATCCGTATTTTAGTGATGAAAAAAAAAAATATATATTTCATTGTCTATCCAACGAATCTTCTAAATATTGCCGGAAGCGCGAGTCAGATATATTTAATTAGGCTACATACTTGTAGCATAGTAATGTGTTTGATCGATAGTTTTTCGCTCCATCGCTATTACATTTTCAAATGGCTCATTAAAATAAATTAATATTATTTGAAATATCAAAATAATGGTCATAAAATCTGGCAAGACTTTATCTTTTGTTTGCTCGGCACCGCCGAAAATTCTTTGCATCCTCAATTCCTTACGCTTTGACCGATGATATGAAAACTTTTACTTTTTTATGGTTCGTCGAGTACCTCTTCATAAAGTTTTTCATTTTCGTTAGCACGTTAATTCCGCATCGAGAATACGACGATAAAAATTTACTAACGCTAATTAAAAAGAAAGTATTGACTGAGTGGTAAAATACAGTACGGTGTGGTTAGCTCGAGCATAAGGTGTTGGATATTGGTGTGTTCTTTTCTTTCAACTTATTCGGTTTGTTAACTTGGCTGGAGAATTTTTTTCTCTCAGAAGGTATTTCAGTTATAATAGTTTTTGAAAACCAGAAAACGATCAGGGTTGCAGAGTATGTACCTCCACCTACCACCTACGTAATTCCCATTAGACAACCATTTTCAGTAAGAGGCGACGAATTTTAATTTCAATTTCGAGAAAAAATTTTCATTCTATCGTACTTTTTGGTCATTTGAGATTTTACCCCAGAAAAAAAAATGAAAAAAATTGCCGGCTGGAAAATGATTATCTAAGTTATCTAGAAGAGGAAACGTACCTGTATACTTTTCTACGTTGCTGATGTAATTATTAAAGTATTCTCGACGGATGTAAACTTGAGCTTTGCACAGTGCGGAATAACCGTCGTTGGTTTCAAATAATAATGAAATAAAACGTATCATTACCCTTTGCCCAATTCCGTCGTCGCTGGATGGATGGCTGGTTTTGTGAGCTTTGAAACAAACCAGCTCGGTTTATCGAGAAGAAGAGGAAAGACGTCTCTTTGTTGCAAAATCTTAGCCTTTGCTCAAGAGTTTGGCTTCTGGGAATAGCTGCAAGAATACGAGTTGTTGATTAAAATTGTATGCAGGTATTTACCTACCTACTTACGTACTTGCTTATCTACCTATCTGCCGTACCCTAGGTATTTTCCTTAATATACTTGGTTACTGAAATGGATCATTAATAATTCAACGTATAGGCAAATTAAGAACTTGAATTCGCGTAATAATTTAACCGAAATAATGCGTAAAAATAAGACAAAAACGCGTGAAAAATACAGAAAATTGATCAAAAATCCCGAACAAATGTTGAAAAATATGAAAGTTGTGCAAATATATGGAAAAATATCTTTAAAAATCATCGAAATTTGTTTACAAATTTGGCAAAAATAACTGAATAGCATAGAAAATTGATCAAAAATCCCGAAAAAATGCTGAAAAATATAAAAGTTGTGCAAATATATGGAAAAATATCTTTAAAAATCATCGAAATTTGTTTAAAAATTTGGCAAAAATAACTAAATAGCGCAGAAAATTGATCAAAAATCACGAACAAATGTAAAAAAATATACAAAAATTTACTCACAATGTGAAGAAAGAAAACGTTGAAAATCATTAAAAATTGGGAAAAAATTGATCAAGAATCACGAAAAAATATTGCAAAACAAACGAAATTTAAACAAAAATATGATAAAAAAAAAACGTTAGAAATCTTTGAAAATAGCATATAAATTGGTAGAAATGAGTGACAAATTGCAAATATTGATCGAAAATCATGTTAAAACGTTGAAATATGTAAAAATTGACCAAAAATTTGAAAAAAAAAAAAAAAAACGTTAAATATGATCGATGTTGCTAAAAAGCGAGGAAAATTGATCAATAAATCACAAAATAATATTGAAAAACAGGGGAAATTCGTACAATAATATGAAAAAAATATTTAAAATCTCAATTTTTACCCAATTTTTTATGATTTTTAAACATTGTTTTTCAAATTTTCTGTCAATTTTCACCTAATTCTCAACATTTTTTCGCGATGTTTAAGTAATTATCTGCACTTTTCATCCGTTTTTCTTGAATTCTTATCCTACTTTCGATGATTATAAAGATTGTTTTTTCAAATTTTTGTACAATTTTTACTTTTGTTTCAACATTTTTTCATAATTTTTGATTCAATTCCTGCGCTTTTTACCAATTTTTGTCAAATTTTTATCCAATTTTCATTGTCTTTCAATGATTTTTGGTAAATTTTCCCTCATTATTCAACATTTTTCGTAATTTTTGATCAATTTTCATAATTTTTTTACGCATTTTTGTTAATTTGTTACCCCAATCTTCGATGATTTTCAACAACTTTTTATAATTTTTTCAAACTTGAGACATTTTTTCAAATTTTTTCGTGATTTTTAATAAATTTTAAACATTTATTACGAAATTCTGTAAATTTTTCACTCAATTTTCGATGATTTTCAACGAATTTATAAAATATGGGAACATCTTGGAAAACTCGGAAAAATATTTTTTCATAATGTTCGAGGGTTTTCTCATTTTTGGAGTTTTTTAAGTTTGTTCCTCGCATAATTCCCCTTCAAACTGAGATAGGAAGTTGAAATTAGATATGTACATTCTGTTGGGGCACTAGATGTGCCTTTCGGGGGTCTCGATTTTTCAGCTCCAATACACTCCTTTACAGCCCCAAATATGTGGGGTTTTGGTCGTTATATCTTATTTTAGTTTGTTCCTCGCATAACTGCTCTTCAAATAGAGCTAGGAAGTTGAAATTAGGCGTATACATTAGGTAAATGCCCTAGGTGTGCTTTTTGGGGATCTCAACTTTTTAGCACTATTGAACCCCTCCTACCCGCTATGCTTTTTTTCAATTCTCATAATTGTAATGTCACGAAAATCAGGCTGAAAAAGCATCGCTAAGAGATTCATTTTTTTTCTTGGAATTTTTATCTCCCCAAAGGAGCGCAGGGACAATGAAAATAGCATTGTATTTTAGAGGAGATTTGTTAGTAAATTTTTCCCCCGGAGAATTTTCTATCTTATTTTTTTCAAAATTAGTATAAAAGTGAAGGTACTCCGGAACGCTATAGAATTTTTTCAAATTTTTCCGACCACACTTTAAACATAACCTTAAAATAGATTTTAAAAACTGAGGTAGGACCTAAACACCATAGGGTTCCCTTTTTTCAGTTGAAGATGAAAAACATTGTTCGCATACCGAAAAATTTGAAAAAAGTTCTGAAGTATGTAAAATACTCTTAATAATATGAGATGTTTATTTTGAATAGGCGAGGAAAAGCATAACTTTACGAATTTGGTTGCCTTTTCTGAAGAAAGTCAAAGTCTGAAACACAATGAAAAAGTTTGGAAAACTTGATGAAAGAACGATGTCGTTTAACTTTGAAAACTTAATGATCGATTCATACCATACAAATAGTTGAGATTTATTTAACATGCTGCATAGTTATTGGTGTAGGGCTACACCCTTACATAAATATAAGCAAACTATCTTTCCCCCTTACTTTTTTTTGGAGATACAATTTGAAAAATGTATTCAACGAAACGTAAACAAGCGTTACAGTACGTTTACTTTTTATTCATAAAAATAAAAAAAATGTATGTATACTAACGGGTCAAATATGAGATAAAAGAAATTGTCAAAAAAAAAAGAAAAGAAAAAAAACCTGTAAACTTGAACGTGTTTAGAATACATTGATATCTGAGTGAACGAAACGTTCGCGTCGATTGTTCTACACAATAGAAATAAGAAAATACAACTGTAAGAGAAAAAGAGTCGATATGTAAAAATCAGCGAATCACTGTGAATCGAAGTGGAAATATCTTATTCCAATTTCTTCCTTCCTATTTTCACCATGTTTTTTCTCGTACTTATTTTTATGCTCGTTTTAAGGAAAGTTTCATTCAAGTTGTAGTACAAAATTCTCAGTGTAATGCAATTAATAGGATAGCATTTTACTCTTTATCGATGGCACTTGCGAATGATTTTACCAAAGAGTTTGATAAATGGAATGAGATGTATGATACATAAGTAAACGTTTTTCTTTTCGTGGGTTGTTTTGCTTTTTGCTTCAATGAGAAATATTGCAACGTTTGTAATCGCGATAAAATGTAATTGGTATTTGAGTTTTTTTTATTGTGTAGATAAAGAGCAAAGAGAACAATAGTTACCCAAAATACAGCTTTTTATGATATCAGAAAGTTATGATCTTTTTCGGTATGATTTTCTTCTAAGAAACAGCTCGATGAGCTATAAGATTCGTGAATGAACTCTATTCTCGTATGATCCGAGCCTCAAAATTCCATTTTGATAATGTTTAGATGTGGCCATTATTTTTTTGCCGAATGAAAACTTTTTATATCTAATTCGATTTGTGGCTAAAATATGGTTTGTTTGGAGACGGGTTAAATAGATACCTTAGAGTCAAAATTTGGGAGTTTCGGTATTAAAAGTTGCTTGGTTCATTCAAAAATTAAGAGTGATCACGAGAGATGAGAGAGAGGTTTATCTACTTTTTCACCTTGAAATTCTGCGAGTTAATCACTATTCATTGAACAAAAAACTGTATTTAACTTGGATTGAAAATCAAAATCATCGAAAACTTTCATTTTTATTCATGAAACTTCGAGTAATGTTCTTTCGATACTTGAACAACCAATTTTTTTTTAAATGTCGCCATCAATTTGCGCGGTTATGTACCGGCTGTTCCGCATTAACCGCACTACCCTTATATTAGTGATAGGTCAATCCATGAGACTTACATGTATAATGATTAGCATACCCAAAAAATTGAAAGGGATGTGATAAGCTTTGAAAGTTAAAAAATAGAAAATTATGGATTTTTAAGAAAACAATAGATGAATTTCAAAATTCCACATTTTTTTTCATACGAAAGCAACTTTTAGGGTTTCTGCTCAGGCCATTGAGTAGGGGCGAGGGTATACTGCTACTTATTTTGAAAGTTTTTGATGAGAAGCTCATGATAGATTTTTCAGCACTCGAAAAAATGGAAAATTTGTTACCACGTTTTTTCATACTTATATCACGTCACAATTTGCAAACCACTTTATCCCCACCCTTGATCTTTTTACCACAATTGTTCACTTATATTCCTTGCATTGCGAGGTAATCGTTTTGCTTCTCTCGCATTTACAGAATTTTTAATTTAAATTTAACCCTAATTATCAGAGCAAAATGGTAAACAATATGCTATCAACCTATCAAATTGCTAGTAATCTGCTGAATATTGGATTTCCAGCGATCTGACTCGTTTGAATTTTCAAAGTGAACGGCAGGTTTGAGTGAGAATGAAATTTTGAAAACAGCATATCTCAGCCCCTTTGATTTTTTTGGGTATGCTAATCATTATACACGTAAGTTTCATGAGTTGACGTATCTCTGGTATGTAAGGGTAGCGAGGTTAATGCGGAACACCCGGTATATATGACATTCGATTTCCTGAAAAAAAAGCAAAATTCGTCCCACCATAATCTACAACTCGCCAAAATTGTGAATTTGTTATTTTTTCCCCTATTTTATTTTGTTTAACGTCACAAAGATTTGTAATCTTGATATAATGCTCCATCACGATAGTTTAATTAAGGTAACTGTACCGAATAAGGACCACTAACAGCATTTTGCTTTCAGATGCTTTCCAAATCCTATTTTCTGTGTCATACACTGTCATTGAAAACTATGCAATTACAGTCTATCGGCCAACAGTGGTGGGGAGGGGGCCAATTTTTGGCCATATCAGATATTTATTTTTATTTTATTTTTTTCATTCATTTTTCCCCCCTAAACATTAAAATTATTTACTCCGCTCAATACTGACCAAACTCACTCCAATTCGGTCAGTCGACTCAGTTTGGCGGCGGATTAGGTATATATGAGTGGAGAGGGCCTTGGGTCAAAATTCAGTTATGCCCTAATTTGGAAGAGGGGGTGCTGAGGGGTCAAAAACGTAAAACTGGTCCTTTTCAAACCAATTGATGAAGAATCAAAAGTCTCTTATAAAATATCCAAGAATCAATATCTTAAGTCAATTAAGAGGAGAGATATGAGAGTTTTCCCTCTTTTCAACATTGAAAAAGGGCTGTTCCTCCCCTATCTTCTCACCAAAATGAGCTATGAAGTTGAAATTCAGTATGCCCATTCAGTAGGGGACCTAGATGTGTCTTTTGGCGATTCCCTCACAGCTCCAAAAATGTGGTTTTTGGTCAGGTTTTCTCATTTTTTGAGTTTATTAAGTTTGTTCCTCGCATAACTCTCCTCCAAATAGAGGTAGGAAGCTAAAATTTTGATATGTACATTTAGTAACGACCCAACGACCCTAGATGTGCCTTTTAGAGGTCTCGACTTTTCAGCGCCATTACACCCCCTCACAGCCCCAAATATGTGGGTTTTTGGTCGGGTTTCCCTATTTCCCAAATTGTGCTGGGAACTTTAAATTATGTATCTACATTTAGTAGAGACTCTACATGATTGTAATAGGTCATAAAAATCAGATGCTTTTTCACCCTGTAGTTTTTTTTATACGAAAGCTTAGGGTGTCTGCTATAAACTAGGCTGGTTTCGAGGCTTTATACATCGGTGAGAGGTTTTATAAAAAAAGCTCTTCTTGGACCTTATCAAGATCACTTGAACTTTAAAAGCCTAACTTAAACTGTAATAAGACCAACCTCAATTCTAATAAGACCCATCCTGAAGATTAGTAGTCGGTTCTGTTTATGTGCTTTGGAATTTTTCCTTTCGGGCAGCGATAAATCGCTGCAAGATGCGATTTGTTTCATCGGAAAGCCAATGCTCATAAAAATAAAATCAATTGATTCAAGTAATGAAAAGTAATAGTTGTTTACTATTGAATAAAGAATCATTTTCGAGTAAAATATTACTAGCGGAAAAAGAAAAACTCGTCCTAATTACTTATCGCACCTTCAAAAAAAATTCTTGCTAGAACAAAAATTCATAATTTAATTAATGCAAAGCCTGTGGTTTTCTGTCTTTCACAAAACAAACGAACATTTTTACTGCAATGCACAGAATGCACATTCATGCACGCTTTTTACACTATAATTTTACCATCTTCTGGATGACAGTGACACGTAAACATTTGAATTTCGATAATTCCACGGTTGAAAAAATATTTCGCCCACAATGAAAGTTCATCCACATGATAATTATTCTGTCACCGTACTTACAGTTGGTGGCAGTGGCGCGACGTTAATTTGAGAAAAAAATTATCGCACGTACTCTCGAGTTCAAAAGTATCAACAGTTCTTTGTCGGTGGTTTGGCGCATACATTATTACACGTAGGTATACGTACACATATGTACCATAACAATATCAGCAACGCCTTTTCGTTAAATAATATTTAAAAGCTGATGAAATGTCTGCTGGGGGTATCAAATATTCAATTTAGATTAGGAACGAAAAAAAAAAAGAACAGCTATATACAATCTAGCTTTTTATTTTACAACATAACGTTTAGCTTATCATAGTCAAACGTTTTTATGTCTACGTACGTGAAAGTGATTTCAAAAAAAAAACCTATGGAACTGTATTCTCTAAAAACGTACTCAGGTAAAAATTAAAGAATAGAAATTGTAGTTAAAAAAAACGCCAACGTGAAGTGAAAAGTCAAAAGAATAAAGTACGAAATATAGGTAGCTGCTTTCATTACTTGTCGCGAAATAAAGATTGCGTGTAAAAGGGTGATTCATAGGAAACTGGAGATTTTTTTATAGGGGAAAAAAAAATGCCGATATGGAAAAAGCACCGAATAAAAAAAAGAGTAGGGTGAAAAAGCGGTCTTAATAAGAATTGAAATAACGAAGAAAAAAAAAAAAGAGTAGGAAAAAATTCTCTTTTTGTGCAAACTTTGACTTTTTGTTAGTAATATACCTCTTTGGTTCCTTGTTTTTATAATAAGTTGCCTATACCATAACGAATTAGAAAAGATTCTTTCATGTAGCCTATTTGCATGTAATCATAATGATAAGTCGTACGCAATAGGACAATTTTTAATCAGTTAACTTTATCATTATTAAACAAATTTTACGATGTACTGAAAAACAGATAACGTGAATAGCTTAGGTAATTAGTTATAAATGAATCAAGTTGCCGGTGAGCGTGAGGGTAATTCTTTTCTTTGATAATTTTATGATACACATGTTTGTATGGTACTCCAGTATCAAAGGATTTTCAACGTCGAAGTAATTTCAAAACTTTGTCAATAAGTACTAATTTTATTTCGAATCTTTGTAAGTTACTTTTACACTTTATAGATTGTAGTACCTATTCTAAGTATACTACGTGAAGTGGAAGATAGGAATATACGTTTTTCTATGGTATTTACGAATGATTAATGTCATTTCAGTAGGTAAATTTTGAAATAAAAAGGATTGGTACTTCTTTTCGTTGTAAAATACGTGTAAGGTAATTTGACAATAGTTGATAACTTGCCTGTTGTTGATAATTTTGTCTTTGGAGCTGATTTGTGAGGCAATCATGAGATCAATCAAAAATATCAATGGTATTTCGGATACCCCATTCAATTTAGAATAGAACACAGAAACCCAAAATTTCCGTTTTTTTTGGTAAAAATTTAAACATTTTTGCTAAGCGTTCGAGTTTAAAAATTTATTTTTTTCGAAATTTTTGCAGAACAGGTACTGAAATGTTTTCTATACCAAAATGATGGACATATATGAGAGAATTTATAAAAAAAATTTCACATGCCTGGGTTTGGCTGGAGAGGAGGAAAATTAGTTATCAACTGCTGGCAAATAGCTTTAGGTTGATTTGAACATTTTTTCCAGAAGCAAGTATTTAGGTGGAACGGGGGGGGGGTTAACAATCCGAGGAATAGATGGGATATACATTGGAGTATAATACAGAATTTTTTTAGCATTTTTTTACTATTACATGCGACGTAGTCAATAAAAATGTAAACGAATTTCCTCTTTCCTATAAACTACCGGCAAATTACCTTATGCTTTTAAAATTTTGTAATAATTATTACGGCTGTTGCAAAGAATGGGGAAAATATTTTTCATCGCAAAAATTTTTTACTCAGCTTCATATTGACTAAAATTGATCTGCGGGTGTAAGACTTTATGCCAAACCCAGGAGTGAGAATTAATAGCTTTGATCATATTTGATATATTGGTAAAAAATATTGCTTTACAAATTTCCAGGAGGATGTAAAATATCCGAAATCTGGCGTTTTAAAGTAAAAAGTAGAGAAGAAAACTATTTTTTGAACATGTTTGGCCTTAAAAAAATGGATGTTTTAACTCTTTCGATTCGAATACTATACTCGTAATACTGTCTTTAAAAATTTTTTGATATACCATATCACCATAAAAATTCTTACGTAGTTTGGGGGTGGGGGAAGAGTTTATACAGAAATAGAGTCAATTTTTATTGGAAGAAAGCAAAAGATGAATTAATTTTGACTTTTTTTTGTATGCTTGACGTCACAAATTTTCGAAAAACCATTTAAATAAATTTTCTAAAAATGGGTTTATTAACGTTCGACCCAAAATGATTGCACAAGTACATGATGGATTGGAGTAAAAAAAAGTTGTCATAGTATTTGCTATGTGACCAAACAAGGTCCTTTAGCTGTCAATGTGGAGTTACCTATTAGTCCATCAGTAATTTCACATAAAAAATGCCAAAATTTAGAGATTTTATAGTTTTCTTTTGTTTTTTTGTTTTTTAGCCCAATTTTCTATGTTATATTCTCATTGAAAACAAGTATGTTACTGTCTATCAACCTATTACAGATGGAGGGGATATCAGAATAATCCGGTTTGGGGTCCTAGAAGACCAGTAAGACCATTTTTGGCAATGCAATGTATTCACATTGGAAGATGTTTAATAGCTGATTCTTCAGTTGACCATAAACAGTGGACCTTCAAAATCTGAACAATCAAAATCCGGATTGTTCAAATTTTAATGGCCAGGATGTTGATAGCCTTAACATTGACGGTCAACTGATCTGGGTAGTTGACATCTGAATCGTCAACTGTTGGATTATGTCTGACAACAATATTAAATGATATGAAAAAAATGCCAAGTAGTTTTCTAAATTTCTAATGTTAAAAATAAATCACAAATTTTTAAAAATTATGTCACTTCAGATGAAATTTAGACTTTTGCTGGAACTGGGAAAGTGATGACAAAGAATTTTGAAAACTTGCCTAGAATTTTTTTTCTCGATGTTCAAAAAGACATTCAAGGTGTTGGTAGTTCAAATATTGATGGTCAACTGTTGACTGTTCTGATCTTGATGGTCCAGTGTTGATGAATTTGGACCTTCAAGAGTTGACAGTCCAAATCTTGATGACGTGGGTATTGATAGTCTACTATTGACAGCCAATTCTTGACACTTCACAGTTGACTATCAGCTACTGATGGTCAAGTGTTGATGGATTTGGCCTGTGAATAGTTGACAGTCCAAATCTTGATGGTGTGGGTGTTGATCATCCACTGTTGTTGGTCAAGTGTTGATAAATTTGGTTTGTCAAGAGTTGACAGTCCAAATCTTGATGGAGCGGGTATTGATGGACCGCTTTTGATGGTCGATTCTTGACAGGTCACAATTGACTATCAGCTGTTGACCATTAGCTATTGATGGTCAAGTGTTGATGGATTTAGACCTTCAAGAGTTTACAATCCAAATCTTGATGGTGTAGGTGTTGATCATCCACAATTGTTGGTTAAGTGTTGATAAATTTGGATTGTCAAGAGTTGACAGTCCAAATCTTGATGGGGTGAGTGTTGATGGTCCGCTTTTGACAGCCGATTCTTGACAGTTCACAATTGACTATCAGCTGTTGACTATCAGTCTGATGGTCAAGTGTTGATGGATTTGGACCTTCAAGAGTTTACGATCCAAATCTTGATGGTGTAGGTATTGATCATCCACTATTGTTGGTCAACTCTCAATAGTGTACTGTTGAACCCCCCCCCTCCCAATTACTACATCCTATGAGTTTTCGTGATATCAACTCGTAAAAGTGTTCTCAAGTCCGATGTATTGGTGTTTGAAACATTGTCTGGGTATGCGGCCATATAGATAGCATCATGTCTCTTGCCCAACACTCAAGTTTCGTTCCATTGAATTCTTTGCTACTGTGGTGTACTGGTTAGCATACTAGACCGGCAATCTAGGAATCCGGGATAGATCCCCATGCATTGCGTGAATTTTTCGATTCAAATTTGATGTGTTGAGGGAAGAGTTGAATATTCAGTCACCTAAGAAAAGTGAATTTCTTAGGTAAAAACCAAACCATACAGACTATGGATCTTTGGTGGATGGAGGGAGAGTATCAACTAAACTCCGTTTTGGGGTTTTAGAAAAACATCTAGAACATTTTTGATCACGTCATATTTATTCTTTTTTCATTTTTTAATCACTCTACGACCACCCAACTAAAAATCATTTGATCAGCTCAATACTGACCAAAATTGGTAAAATTTGAGCAGTGGGCTTGAATTGACGACGGATTTTATAATTTTAAGTACAGAGATGACCATGGATCAATTACTTATGCTCAAATTTGAGGAAGGGGTTGCTAAGGAGCAAAAATCACAAAAATTGTTAATTCTTGAGGCAGTTGTTAAAAATTTGAAGTTTTGCGACGTATGTAAAAATTAACCTCCTAGATCAATTAGGAGAAGTGATAGTGGGAGGGGGTTCCTTTTTTTGGCATGTGGGAGTGCTAGATGTGCCTTTTGGGGATTTCGACTTTTGGACCCCATTGCATCCTCTCACTGTCGCCCTAAAAGCGGTTTTATGGGCATTATTTCTTAATTTTTTGAGTTCGTTCCTCACATATCTCTCCTCCTAATTGAGCCGGGGAGGCGGTTTGAAATTTGGTATGTATTAGTAGTACTAGATACGCCTTTTGGGAGTCTTAACTTACAGCCTCCAAAAACTAGTTTTTGTTAGGTTTTCCTTATTTTTCTTATTTGTTTCACGAATATCTCCCCTCCAAATTGATCAAGAAGAATGAAATTTGATGTGCATATCAAGTAAGGGTCCTACATTTCCTTTAGACAATTCACGTGTCTCCTTTACCTTATGAAAATCAGACTTAGAAAACAACCCATTATGATTTTTTTCATTTTTCTAAACACCTATATACATAATATTCATTCATTTTTTTGTTGCGGAGAAGGGTGAATAAAATGTGTACTTCAAGAATTGACAAGTGAATGATATCGCATGAAGTTATTTTGATAAACAGTGCTCTGCATTGTCTACCTCGTTATTATACTAGTTCTCAGTTGGAGAAATAGACCATAGGTCTCCAGATGCCATCAAAGCAAATACATACGTAGAAGTATTTTATTGAAGCGTTTTCATTACATCAAACAACTTCCTCGTTCTTGACCGGACCTATATAGGGCTTTTTTCGAACATGTATAAAATGTCCAGCTATGTCGTTTTACGTTTATTGACCGACAATGCGATGGGGTAGTATAATAAAAGTGAAAATACGAGTTCGTAGTACAAAGAGTAGGTAATCGTAGGTAAACTGGGTACAGGGTACACCACATATAGGTTGGCAGATGAGAACAAGTCTCTTAGATTTCAATATGTAGGTATTAAAATATAAGTAGTATTTATGCTATATTATTCGAATATGCTATAGTAGCTAGGTGAGTACACCTATTTGGTTAAAGAATATACAAAAAAAAAAAAAAAAAAAAAACCCAACGCGCTACAGAATGGCAAAAAAAAAAAAAAAAAAAAAAAAAAAAAAAAACCCAACGGGCTACAGAATGGTCTAAAAGGAAGGTAGAGAAGACTATAATAAAAAATGCGTGTATTTTTTCAACGTGACAAAAGTACGAAATCCGTTCGAGTCGAACGATTGGGCTATGAGACATAGTTAAATAAATCAAACAGGATCAAAGGCTTTTTGAACGGTCAAGGAAGTGAAATTTATTCGCATGAATAGTTTTCAATTGGGAAACTATATACTAGGACTATATGCGAGAAAGAGTGTATTGTAAAAGCAACTATGGTTATACTAAAGTGAACAGCCTTTTTTTTTTTTTTTCGGTCATCGTCTGGATGTTATTTAATCGCCATCAAACTGAATCTTTTTTCCAACTTGGCTCGAGCATTTGAGACGATAATAAATTAAAGATCTTCGAGACGAAATAGCTATATTAGGATTAGTATATATAGTTAAGGTACGTATACGGGTTACTTCCACTTGCACACGTAAAGAAGTGCTTGTGCGTACGAGTAAATTCAACAGAGTATTTAGGTGTAGGTTTGGCACGTGTATCGTCGACTCTGCTGATCTTCAACTCCATATTAGAAGAAGAAAAATTATAAAAATTTAAAATTAATTACGTTTTGCGAGTGAATTGATCGACTAGACGAAGCAGTTAACCGATACGATGTTGCAAAGTTCTCAATCAATTTGCAGTCTGCAGTATGAAAAAACGTTCGTCTCGCAGGAGCTAGTACGCTTTTTCTCTTCGTATAAGATAAATTAGAGGGGAACAAAATTTCTTTTTCGAATTGAAAACACGCCTTTATCGTGTATTTTTTACAGCTTCGTAATCAGTTTTCGTGTCTTCGTTCCAAATTGTACATATATACAAAGAGTATCTTTCAGCCTATTATCTTTGGTGTCATATACATAGACTAACTAAGTATACATACTCGAGATGGTCGTGTACGTTATATATATATATATATAAAGCTTACTAGTGTATTGTATGCGCCTGTGCAACGTAATATTTTATTCATTTAGCTATTCAACGATATACTTAATGCTATGTTTATACAGAAATACTCGATCTTTTAAGGTATTTTTCTGAAAAAAATAAAAATAAAAATTTATATAAAACGTATAATCATTATACAATCGTGCAGTACCATTTAATCGGTCGTATAACTTTTTTAATTTACAACGAAACAGTAAAGTTACCAGTACGATGAGGTGAAATCAAGCTGAAAAGATTAAAGGCACGTCGAGGAGACTTTTTTAAAAAGTTCTTTGTAAAACATGTTTTGTATGGTACGTAACGTACACTTCTTGGGAGATTTATTCGGTATACACTTTTTTTTTTTTTTCGTACCAAGCTATAGTTTTTCATTTTATATGTACAGTATATGTACATATATAAAACCGTTATCATAGTTCTTTTCATTTGTTTTAGCTTTACTTTTATTTTTCTCCTCCTTTTGCCAACTTTTTGCTATACCTTATAGGTTCGGAAAAAGCAACAAACAGTCCTCAAGGGTGTAAACGATCATAACGTACGACGAACGTCGCGTTGTCTCTCTCTTTATTCTTTCGAGTTCGTACTTTATTTGTTTTTATCTTTAACGTATACCTAAAGTATGAGAAAGGTAAACAGCCGAGTTGACTTTTCCCTTTTATAAGTTTTCGATTATCTGATCTCGGTAAGCAGCAGCACAAGTCTAAAGTTGACTTGTTCTTTTTTTAGCAATTGGAAAAAAAATACAGAGGTTTTAGGTAGGCCTAGGTATATATAAATAATTGTTGGAGAGAGTTTGAAATAGGCGTACAAAGAGATGATATTTATCTGCACTTTGTCGTCGCTAAAAGTATATAGTTTTATTGGAAGAAGTGTTCCGAAAAGAAAAATTCCATCAATGATCTGCAAAATAGCTTTGCAGTTAGAAACGCGTGAAGGTGAATTTTTTTCTAAAACAGAAATTTACTATCGGATTGTAGGACGATCTTTGTAAATCGGCTCGTTTTAATTAAACTTTTAATCGAACGTATTCAGAAAATTTTAAATCTTCTTGGTTACGTAACGTGGAAAAATTCCATTTCGAAACGAGCACGTTGCAGTTTACATTTTACCGATTTAAAGTGTTTGATTTGTATCAAAGGATTTTCTCTTACAATTCAATAGAAGAGAAAGTATCGAATAAATTTTATTCTTACAGGATGAATTTTTTTCGTCAATTTGAACGCGTAAGGATAAGAAATGAAGACAAGGGGGGTGCCAGGCAAGGAATTGAGAATTGTAATTTAATGTTGGTACAAGAAACGCCCTCTTGCAATTTCTTGCTAAAGTTGAAAAAGGGAAAATATTCGTAAGTTTGGAATAGTTTACCGTAGAGAGCGGTATCGTGGTTAATAAAACGAGAAAATAGTATATATTTTTGTTAATAAATAAATTTTTTAACGGTATGATTAATTTATACGTGTTTTTTGCAGTTAAAGAACACGATGTATTGAAAGCAATCAAAATACCATTCGAAGATCCAAGAACGACGTATTTTGATCAAGGCTTCGATGGATTCCCAGCTTTTGGAATTCTACCTAATTCTGATATTAAAGTACCATATCTTTCATCTCTACCGGAAAGATTATACTCGGAGTTTTCCATCACTTGTACTGTGGCTATAAAATCAAAATACGGTGGATTTATTTTTGCCGTCGTGAATCCCTTGGAAACGGTAGGTACTATAACACGTGGTGATTAATTTGCCCACAAGTATAATTACGTAAGGTGCAATTTTCAGATGGTCGAATTTGGAATTCAAGTACATCCGATGGAATTCGATCGAATGAATATTAGTTTATTTTACACCGACATAGCTAAATTTTCATCTTCTCGAATTATTGGCAGTTTTCTGGTACCTTATCAGATTAATAAATTCATCAGATTCGCTATTCAAGTTACTACTGATTCGATCAACCTGTTTTATAATTGTGAAAAGTACGAGAGCTTGTATATGAAAAGAGATACCCGAGAATTACTCTTCGATCCTGCATCGATCTTGTATGTCGGACAAGCTGGACCTATAATCAAAGGGAATTTGGCTGTAAGTACTTTATTTTGAAAATTTTACTCGTATAGTTTATATTATTTTACAGTACTTGTACCTACTTCTGAACATTTCGATCGAGATTTTTTATTTTATACAGTAGAATTCGCTGATTAGCATCGATTTAGGACGAGGTATGTTTAATTCTATAAAGCGAAATATTCCAGTAACCGACTGTATCAAGAAATGCGAAAAATGTTATCATTTCTTGGGGAAAAAGTCGTCTATTTTTGTGGCATTTAATTTTTTTTGAGTGTCTGATGCATAAAGGCCATTGGCGGATAAGCGTGTTAAATTTGCCCCGGAGAGATTTCGGGATGATACTTTGGTGGTAGGTGAGTACCATCATGAAAAATCCTTGGCCGAAGTTTTCGACCTTCAATCCTACCCGTGCACGAAGGGGGTGACTTTAATTGAAAAACATATATTAATTTTTTTTGTAGACGTTAATGAATGGATTTCTTTAATTTTTTGGTATGTTTTAAACACTAACAGGAGGCATCCCAAAAAAATCAACATTCCCCCATTCCCATAATTTCTACTCTAAATTACCATTTCCAACTTTCTTTATTTTTTTTTTGATATGGATAACGATTTCGTAAAATCTTAAAATCATGTTTTTCAGATGTATATTAGACTCCTGCATTACGTATAGTTTTTTCAAAACTTTTACGAGGGTGCGCCATCGCGAAAATTTGAAAAAACTTGAAATACGGGGGTAAATGGCGATATATTCGAAAAAATTGGTTATCGATGGAACGAATTCAATGCTTACTTAGTACGCTTGTTACTCGGATCAATAGAAAAACATAGGCATGACGTAAAAAATTTATCGACCCCCCCCCCAAGCGCCCCAAAATAGCACACCTCTCCCCCTAATTTAGGCCCGTTATCGAAAGTACCTGACCGTATACTTCTCAATAATATTTCAGGATCCTTTCGATCCTTCGCGTAACCATGTGCCAGTGAGGCCCCCTACATTTCGAAAAAATAAAAAGTAATTTGTCAGATTTAACCCCACAAAACCTTGTCCTCTTCAACATTTCCAGAAATGCTTTTCTCAATGGCGTAAATTTTCGAAGAAGAAGGGCGTTCTGGCTTAAACTTTCCCCCCCAAGCGATTTTATTGTAAATGATTAGTGAATTTAGAATTAGAAGCTAGGAAATAAGTCAAAATGCTCATTTTCCGATTCCTTATCTCTAAATTTTCATAAAATTTTCGCTCTTACTTTGCTCGGGCTTTATTAACGTCAAAAGATGCTTATATTTTTTAATTTCCGTAACAAATTTTCAGCAACCCTCTCCCCTTCCCGCAACCTCGATTAAGAAATCTCATATTTTTCAAAATTCGCTCTCATTTTGCCCCGTCGTACCACTTTCAAAAATTGAAATCCCAGAAACTAACATTTTTATTAGGTATATATTACACGAAAAAAATTTACTACCCAGTCATCGCTGAGAAAAAATTTTCTCTCGAAAATATACTTGCAAAAGTGACACTTTGTGCAACTTCAAAAATGCTTAAAATAGATCAGACAAGTATTTCACCTCAAACTTTCAATTGAACGTTTTTTAAGGCAAAAAAAATCGAGTTGGGTCAAAACTGATGAAAGATTTGAGTTTTGAGACCCAAAATTAGGGTATAAGCAACAATTTTTGAATAATTTTTTGTTAGTTTTTGATAGGTAATTAGGTACCTGTTTTCGAACGTAGATAGAACCTGTTAGAATGGAGCAAATTGAAAAAAAAAAATTTACCACATAATTTTCATATTCTTGGCTACAAATAGAATCAAAGAGTTTGAAATTTGCTCAACTTTTACTTAAATGGCAGAATTTTGAATTTTTGTTGAAAAAAATTTCGAATTTGGTCATGTTTTCTACATGTTTACGTATAGCGATTTTGAAATTCAATTTCGCGAAAAACCAAGTTTATCATATGAAAGCAGACGTTTTTCTGAATATATTAGGTTATTTACTTTTATTCGTAGACAAAATTTAAATTTCACTATATAGTGATTCGCAAAGGCCATTACGAATGGTTTAACGCACAAAATATCCAAAAATCAAGAAAAAAGAGGGGTTTAAACTTTGAGCACAAAAAATTGATATCCTTTTTATGCGGAATTTTTTCAAAATCAAATACATTTATCAAAAAGTAGAGACTTTGAGCTTGCCCAAAAAATATATAATACTCCTAGGTTTGGACTTTTCATGATAGAATAATTGCAAATTGAAAAAAGCGTTGATTTTGAAATGGCACTTTAGGAGTACTGAGACTCATAACGTGTAGTGTATGTAATTTTCGTCACAGAACTGAAAAGAAACACAAAAATGTGATAAAAAAAAGCACCGATAAGTAAAAATTGTCTCAAAATTCATTTACACCCTGCCGAAGGTCTTAATTCTCCCCTTCGTTCAATCATACTACCATCCACATTTTTTTCTTTGCATCGAATAAGTAAGTATAGGTATAGGAAAAGGTATGTCTGTTAATGTACGCGAAAATACCTACTCAAATAAATACTAGAAAAAAAAGAGCATGTAGAAATGAAAATTACTCGTTGTATGTACATTATAAGCGAACAAGTTATACGGTAGTTATTGGTGTGGGAAAAAAGAGCAGGAGTACCGTCGGAATATTACATCAAATAAATAAAAACGCGATACCTTTGTTGATTTTGGTTAAAAAAAACGAGACGGTTCGTTTGTGTTTTGGTAATTTTACTGCGGTGTTTTTATATGTGATATGAAACGAGGTAATACGTATGCAATTTCCATACTCAAAATCGTATATACCTTACCTTACCTACACCTGCCTATCTGCTCTGAATCAACGAAGAACCATCTAGCCAACTACACGTAGTTAGACGTATGTGTATTGTACCTACCTTCTATCTGTACTATATCATCATCCTATCATGCTTGTACAGTAAAGCTTACAAAGTTATAGGTACATATGTATTCGTGTACTGGGTGTTCCGTATTAACCTCGCCATCCTTATACCACTGATAGGTCAATTCATGAGACTTTCGTGTATAATTGTTAGCACACTCAAAATATTGAAGGAGTTGAGAAATATAATTTTCGAAATTTTATTCTCACCCAAACCGCAAGCTCACTTTGAAAATTTATAAAAAATAAATTAATGATGATAAAAATTTGCTGTTTGCCTTAAAACATAGCGTATACTCTCGAAAAGTGGGGGTGAACTATTTTGTAAAATATGACTAAATAACTACAAAAAAAAATGACTGAAAATTTCTAATTTTTTTAGTTTTTTGTGAATAACTTTTAAAAAAACTATTACGAGTACCTCATTGAAACATTTTTAAATGAATGGAAGAGCATCTTCAACTCAGTGGTTGGGCTGGTAACCCCGAGGGTTGCATTTATACGGAGAAAACAAATACGAATTGATGATACAAATTTTTTAGTCATTTTTGTACAAAAATAGAAAAAGAAATTATAATTTTGAAAATAAAAGTGAAAGAAAAAAGCATGATGCTAAAAGGCAACAAATATGAGTGTGGGACTGGGGTAAAAAAATCAAGGGTGGCGATTAAGTGGTTTGCAAACTGTGACAATATAATTATAAAAAAAATTGGTTGAAAATTTTATATTCCTTCGGGTTTTTTGCGGATGTCTTTCTGAAAAACTGTTGTGAGATGCTCACTAAAAATCTTGTAAATAACTGGGGCACACTGCTAGTTATTGACATTGATATGTCTGGGGGGGGGGGTGTCATTTTGTGAAGGTGTAAAGTTTTAGATCCAATGTTTTTGATTTTCGCACTTAATGTTAAAATGTTAAAACTTGCGATGAAAGATAATTTTGAGTGATTTTTACGTTTTATGTTGAATCGTCCAAGTTGAATGAATGAGAAAAAAAAAAATAAAAAAATAGAAAAATAAAGAATATAAAAATAAAAAAAATTTGATGATAATTATGAGTGTTATTTGCGCTTTATTGTAAAATGTTGATATAGATGTCTAATTGAAAAAATTAAAAAATTAAAAATCTAAAAAAGTTGAAAAATTAAAAATTATAAAAAATTAAGAAAAATTAAAAATTAAAGAAAAATTTAGGCAATTTTCCTTTTCAGGGAAAATTCTAGATCATGGATATGTAACATATCCATATCAGAAACGTACATCACCTATGCACCAATTTTTTTTGTACATTTATACAACTTGAACATTTTAACATAAAATGTAAAAACGCATTACTCTTTTATCTGAAATTAAAATGAAATCATAAAATCAATCATTACTCTTCTTACTTCCAGTTCACAATTGATATTTCATCCAAAATTTACACCACCAAAGCACTAATGCCTTTCACATTTATTCAACTTGGATATTTTAACATAAAGTACAGAAATCATTCCTTATTTTTTTATTTAAAAAAAAAAAAAAAAAAAAAAAAAAAAAAAAAATTCCTTTTTTTTTTTTTTAAAAAAAAAAAAAAAAAAAAAAAAAAAAAAATGTTAGACATTCATGTCAATATTTTAATGTAAAATGTAAAAGTCATTCATAATTATCTTTAATTTGTTTAAATTTCTCTATTTTTTCTCACATTTATTCAACTTGGACATTTTAACGTGAAGTGCAAAGACATATCTGTGTCAACATTTCAACATAAAGTACAAAAATCATTCATACTTTTTTTTTAACTTTTTTATTAATCATCTTTTCTTCTTCTTAATCGTGATCCCGATTCCGGGCAACGTGACCTATGAGATGTCCTCGACCATCTCTTGGCAGCTCTCACATATTCTGCGAATGTTCTTCCCATCAACTTGCTGAGCTGATCAGTCTACCGAGTAGGTGATCTGCCTCTTCCTCGCATTCCCTCTACTTTTCCCTGAATGGTGAGTGTCTCGATGTTATCCTGCCTGATTACGTGGTCAAAGAATTTCAGCACTCTTTTTCTGACTGCTGTTGTTAGTCTTTCCTGAATTCCCAGCTTTTTAAGGATCGACGCATTGGTACGTTTCGCTGTCCAAGGTATTCTCAGCATTCAACGATAGCAGTACATCTCAAATGCATTGATTTTGTCCGTGTCTGTCTTTTTTATTGTCCAGCACTCAGAGGCATACAGGAATATCGAAAATACGAGCGTGTGAAGTATCCTCAGCTTTGTTCTTTTCGTTATGTCTCGGCTCTTCCATATTTTTGTCAGCTTGGATACCGCTGTCTTCGCTATGGCTGCTCTCCTCTGAATTTCCTCCGTTGAGCCTCCTCCATCTGTGATAGTGGGTCCCTGCTACATCGAGCTGTTTACTACTTCCAATCCCTGGATGTTTGGATTAGCACTACCTGCTGTCTTTGCCCGGTCTACGACCATGACTTTCGTTTTTGCTCTGTTTATACGTAGTCCTGCCTCCTTGCTGATTCTTTCGATTGTTTCAATTAGTTGTATTAGTTCTTCCTCACTTTCAACTAGGTGTGTTGTATCATCTGCATATCTCAAGTTGGATAGTTTTTTCCCTCCGATGGACATTCCTCCTGTCTAGCCATCTGTCACCTCTCTCATGATCCACTCGCTGTATGCACATTAAAGAGAGTAGGGCTCAGGATGCATCCTTGTCTCACGTCTTTTGCTGTTTTAAAGGCATCTGTGAGTTTTCCTTCCACTCTCACTTGTGGTATTTCGAAGAGCTCCACCTCCGAAGCAGAGTATGACGTTTCGATGGATTTCTGCTACGGTTTCGACGCTCCGAGTATGATATTTTGAAGAACTCCCGCTCCAGCTCCGACTCCATGGCCTGATACAACATTTGACTCGCCTTCTTCGAGAATACAGGCAGTAACTTCGAAACTAGTTAGCGGTTAATTCGAATTGTTGGACTCTGGCTTTAGTGCCGGGCTCCTTTCATTATAAATATTAAGATCCGAGATCTGAGAAAGGTTCCTCATATTATTAATTATGTACTTCAGCTCCGAAGATACTCTCCTACCATCCTAAATATTAGACTCTGAGGTCTGATTTCAGTGCCCAGCTCCGGTGGTTTCTGACTATGATGCTTTGTTCAAAATGCATATCAAAGACACGTCAAATTTCAATCTTCTAGCTCGATTTGACGGAGTAGGAGGGGGGAGGGGCAAGAATTAACTTCTTTCAAGTTTAAAATGGGAAGATAACTTCATTATCTCGCCTAATATTAGATGTACGAGGCTGATTTGAATTTAAAACCAGTAGCTAAATTTGACAGGGAGACTGACGCCCAACAACGTTGAAAAATATAAAAGCGCCCCCCCCCCCCACATATCTTGGCCATGTTTCAAATCTTTACATTTCTTCTACTATTTAAATTAAAAAGCTGATTTTTGGATACGTTATACAATTTTCGTTACCCCTCTTCACTGCATCACTCAAAATTTTGGACATAGCTAAATTTTGACTGATGGTCATCCCCATTTACATGATGCATCCAATTTTTCGCCAATTATAAGTGTACCTGCCGAATTTGAACGATTTCGGTCGGTATTGAACCAAGTAAAAGATTCTAATTTAAAGTGGAGACGAAAAATAAATAACTAACATGTTCTAAAATGTTTTTTTAGGACCACAAACCGGATTTTACCGACCCCCCCCCCCAATCTACCGCAAACGGAAAAAATCATATTTATTAAAAAATAAAATTAATGTTTCATTTTGGCGATACTGCTGCTTAAACCAAAGGAAACAATCAACGTAGAAAATGCAAACATTTTGTTAAATAAAAATAAAAATAATTTTTAGCTTGACTGTGAATAGTCTGAAAGACCAAAATCCACGGTACAGCATATCATGTTAAATGTCTTTCATTATTCTAGTCAGAATCGAACCTTCAAGTAAGATTGGAACATGCTGATGGGGCGAAATGTACTCAAAATCGACTCCAAAAGCTACAGATATTAGGAATTTAAGAGTAAAAAAAAAAAAAAAAAAAAAAAAAAAAAAGTACAAGCAACTACTTTTTGGAACTGTATGCTCGTTGTTCAATGCATGTGTGTTGTAGGCTACTTATTTATAAATATAAATAATTGGAATTAAAAAAATAACACGCACAAAAAACGTTTTTCACCTACCTTAACATAATGGTAAGTTCGATATCATCGCTGAGTCGATCCAGAGCGACAGTACCTTCGACTCTGACCGAGTTGATTTTATCACGTAATGTTTGATTGTTGGCCACCGAATGATGTCGTTCTTTCAGAATATCAAATATATTGGGCTGCCTGAGAAATGCTACTACTTTATCATTATATGCTGTAGGAATGTTTAACGTTAACGAAACGATGCTTGAAGCTTGAGGTCTCGGTGGAACGACGGGACGATGAAAATATACAAATATATAAATAATAATCTTAATACACATATTTAAAAAAAAAATTATCTTCATCACTTATAATTTAAAAATACAAAATGCATAAATGAAATAAAATCGAAACAACTACTACGATAGAAATAAATAAATTAAAATAGATTCAATTTTTCTGGTGCAACAGAACGAAGAATGGATAATGAAAAATCAACCAAAATTCACGTATCAACTATCAATATACTCGTAAGCAGCTATTTTAAATTTAATAAATGCAATATGCGATATCATATGGTCGGACATTTTTATAAAATTGAGGAATAAACATAGCTCGACATAATTTTAACAGAATTCAAACTATTTCAATCAACTTGGAAGTGGCAACTATAATTTTGGTCATTTTAGCGATTGCTAGAACGCGAATAATAGAATTAGTCTCTCTGTCATTATCAATTTTACTTCAAGTAATATCGAAATTTAACCATTCTTTTTTTAAAGCATAAAAAAAACAGATCCCTACAATATCAATTTTTTTACTTAAGTAATAATTAAGGTGTGTTGTACCTTTCAGTTGATGAAAAAAATAAAAAACAAAAATGCATTTTCAAACAGATTTTCGTAAAATATTATAATGATGTGATTTTTCCTAACCAGTGGTAAGGAGGTGGGGGGGGGGAGAGAAGGGAGGTTAAATGAGGCTAAAAAGTCGACACCACCAAAAGGCACATCTAGAACCTATACTTAACTTACATACCGAATTTCAACTTCCTACCTTAATTTGCGGGGGAGATATGCGGGGAACAAAATCAAAAAATGCGAAAAACTGCATTGGAAAGCGCCCCCCAAAAAGGCACATTTACGACCCTTGCTGAGTCTACATACCAAATTTCTACGTCCAAGGTCGATGTGGTGAGAAGATATGGTGGTTACAGCCCTTTTTCAAGGTGAAAAAGGAGTAACCCCTCTCATATCTCCCCATCTAATTGACCCAGGAGGCTGATTTCTGAACACGTTATACAACTTTGAATTCTCTATTCATTGGCTTAAAAAGAAACAATTTTTACGTTTTTGGCCCCTCAGCATCCCCTTCCCCAAATTTGGGCGCAACTGAATTTTAACCCAAGGTTATCCCCACTCCAGAATATCAAATGGCATGCCAATGGAAGGCTATTCGCCAAATTTAGTCAATTTTGGTAAATATCAAGCTGAGCAAATAACTTTTTAATTTCGGGAGAAAGAAATAATAAAAATAAATATCTGACATGGCCAAAAATGGTCGTAATGATCTGGTTGGAATTTTGTCGATATCATCCCCCCCCCACATCCACCATAGGTCATTAGGCTAAAAAAAAAAATTAAAATATAACATTTAAAAATTTAGTACACTTCTTAAAGGGCGAAACTTCTTTCTGATATTGTTCCTAATTCAGAATTACCAAAAATAAGATCATAACTGTTAAAATTTCAAAAATACTATGTTTAAAATAAAATGTTATGTACCTATTAATTATAGTTTTGATTTTTTTTTACGATTAGCTGCATGATATTTTGAAAAAATTGATGCTCGAATTATTTCAAATTTCTGGAATAATTTCAAAAATCGCTTGTACTCGCAAGCTTCATGATTTAAAATCAAAAATTCAAGCCAAATGATTATAAATGAAGTTTTAAGACGAGAAAGATTATTTTTTTATAATTCTTTACGATTCTAGAAACAGAAGGAAGTCGATCAAAATCAAAAATTTAAATCATTTAAATAGCGATACCGATAACGACCATGACCATTTCAGATAATGCAATAATGAAGGCCTATTCGTAATCAACGACTTCAAATTGATCAAAAATCACTTCTCTCTCGATTTTTTTAAATTTTTAAATATTCTGTAACCAACTCCTTTGCTGTTTTTTTGAGAAAAAAAAACTTTTCAATGTCATTTTGGCTGAACACAAATTAGTAAAAAATTTAGCGAGCATATCTTGGCAAGGATTACACTTTCTGCAACTTCTAGAATCTTTTAATACTCAATTTCGTAAGCTGATTTCCATTCGTATAAAAGGAGAGACCTTTCTTCTTCGGGGTACAATTCGACCATAAAAAGTAATTCACTCTTGATAACGTAACAATAACATCTGAGCAGCTCGCAATACAACATTTCACACAGATAACGATTGTACCGGTTCAAATGCCAAAAAAAAAAAATAAAAATAAAAAAAAATAAAATAAAACAAAAAAAAATACAATAAGTACATTTAGAAAGCTATCAATCGCAATGGATTCGTGCAGCTTGACTGAGGTGAAAACTAGGCTGAAAAATTGCTGATCTAAGCGACTACACGAGTTAAGAAGCAGTAACGCAAAGGTACCGATGAACAAACGATTCATTCATCACATCGTTCCAATTGCGACACTTACACACATAAAAGGAGGTCGTTCACCGGTACTACGACTCCTTTCTCGTCGATTATGCTGTTTAACGCACCACACCAGCAGTGGATAAACACAAGGATGTGTGACCGGTATACGAGGATCGATATACGTAGTAGATTTAGTCACATGATCGATGAAGAATTGCTAGCACGTTAAATAAGGAAAATTAACAATAAAAAAAATACACACTGAATCTGGTACGATGTCTTTTCTCTATTCATTGACTCGAGAAAAGAGATCGTCTGCGTAAGTCGTATCGTTTTGCAAACGATAAAATAATATACCAACCTTTCCACTAGAGTCCATTTTCGATTCCCATCCTCTTGGTAACTTTCGACTTTTATCGGCGAAATAGTTGAGGAATTTAATCAAATCTATGTTATTTTTGTATTGAGTATATAACGATAAATCTTTACGTATTCTAGAAACCATATGCTTCAGCGTTAGGTTTCGCGTATAAAATTGATAAGCGTCCTGTTGATAAAAAAAAAAAAAAAAAACCATCATTAACAACGTGAGTAGGTATTGGAAAATAACAATATGAACTACTGTAATTATACCTGATTGGATCGTAACACCGCTTGAAAATCAGGCCTGGCTAAGAAATCCATGCCCGGATTCGAATGATGATCGATATCAGCCTGCGTTCGTCGCACAGTTGTTACAGCCGTACTCGTCGAAGAAGTCGACACCGAAGCTCCATCTTCTTGCTCCGAACGACCGGTAATCGTACGTCGAATACTTTGGTATCTGCGATAACGAAACAATAAAATAACATTAATCAGCATCTAATCAACGTATATTTCCGGCCGCCTATCTACATGCACTATAGGTACATATATATATATATATATATATATACACACTACACTTTTTCAACCGCCTAGTGAGACCAACCGACGCAACGGACCTTACGTCGTTTCTACAAATTACGCTGATATGTGAATATGGTATTACCTGGCTCGTAGGTAAGAAAAAAATAAAAAATTATACGAGTAAGTTATTCGAGGCATGCCGAACGGAAATTCCATATAATATTATGCTTATCGTTCGACGACAGGGGAAATACTATATTAATTTACATATCTCGAAAAATACCTATGTAGGTAAATGCTATTTTTTACTGCCCATAATACGTTGCTAAGTATGCCTATGTAATGCATTTGAACGTTCAATGTTATCTTAAATGTACGCAGGCAGCAATTTTTTATCGTTGGATTTTCATTTCATTTTCCGGTCGGTATTTTTATTAAATCGCCAGACCAGGATAGTCGCATTTGGCCATTAACATCTTTACTGAGATAAGATGGAATGCAATTTTATCGATATTTTAGTACGTTGATTATTCGGGGGGGGGGGATGATAATACGTAAACAAATAAATAATCAATCGTTTAAGGAAATAGCAGAAGAAGAAAAATGATATAAAAGCTTCATTAAAAGTGATAAAAAGAGATTTTGCCGGTTCAAGAATATTTTCTTGAGACATGATTCGAATAATGTTTTACAACTTGAAGTTGCGTTCGTGATTGATATTTTAATTCATCGAACAAAAGGATTTTTTTTCACTTCTACCTTCTAAACAGATACAGGAAAACTAGCTTCGGAAGAACGCTTACAGAATCATTCCTGTTCTCTAGAAGAAGGTAATTTTTTAAAGAACCAGAACTAAAACAAGAACCTACAAAAACCCAGAGATAGAAGAACAACAAAGAATGGAGAACCAAAAATGTGAAGAGCATACAAAACAAGAACAACCAATCGAAGAACGAGAATAATGAAAGGAATTTTACCATTTTTGAAGAACAAGCCAAATTTTTAAAAATTTTGAATGTTGACTTGAAGAGTAAAAATTAATAAGAACGAAAACAGAGAACCAAACAAAAGGAAATAAAGAACAAGGACACAAAACGAGAACAATATTTCAAAAACTGCGAAGAACAAGAACAAGTATGGTAACTGAAATTTACAAATCCCAAATGAAAACAAAATCATCAGCAACAGAACTTTTTGATTCCTGAGAACAAGAACAATAACGAGAACCAAAATTCACTCGTTCTTCCATCTTTGTATAAAAACGACTTCAAAACAACCAAAACAATTAGAACAAAGGAAATAAAGAACAAGAACACAAAACGAGAACAATGTTTCAAGAACTGTGAAGAACAAGAACAAGTATGATAACTAAAATTTACAAATCCCAAATGAAAACAATATCATCAGCAACAGAACTTTTTGATTCCTGAGAACAAGAGCAATAACGAGAACCAAAATTCACTCGTTCTTCTATTTTTGTATAAAAACAACCAAAACAATTGGAACAATAACAAATCAATGCAAGAACCAACTAGAACAAGAATAGAATTTGCAATCCTTGTTCTTTGATCTTCAAATTTGTTTTCACAATTAAAAAATACCGAAAACGAGAACAATATTTAAGAACTTTGAAGAACAAGAACAAAATGAGAGCAAAGTTTACAAATCCTGAATGAAAACAAAATCAATAAGAACAAAAAATGTTGATTTGTAAGAACAAGAAGAAGAATGATAACAAAAATTCATTCGTTCTTCCATTCCTGAGCGTTCTTGTTCCCATTCTTGTTCTTATTCCTCAAACCAAAAAGATAGATAAAAAGCTACTTCCATTCTCTAGAAGAACGCACGTTTTTTAAAGAACCAGAACCAAAACGAGAACCATTACTAACTTTTTTTGAGAATAAAAAACAGAACAAGACCTTAAAAAGCAATTTCAAAAAGAACCACAAGAATTCAAAGAACAATAAAAATCAACATAAGAACAAAGTAGAACAAGAACAACATTTGCATCTCTTGTTCTTAGTTCTTCAATTTTTTCCCCTTAATTAAATAAAATGCAATCGAGGCATTGCTACAGGAACCAAGCTAGTCGTAATTTCACTTAATACCAGGCCTGTGCGCGAGAGAAAGGGAGGTGTCAACCCCCCTCTCTATCCCCGAGACACACAGAAGAAATATGAATTTTCCTGGAAAATTGGACTGTGAAGTCCAAAAAAAGTCGCAAAAATTACTCGAGTATTTCTGCAAATGTGCAGTTTTCATTGATTGAATAATACAATTTTTTACAAAATTAGCACGATACCACATTTTGGAATTTGCGAGCATGGAAAATTTGAATTCAGCTTTTAAACCTTACCCACAGACTGATCCTGTGCATGGCCTGACTCCATACCAATCCTAAAAATAGACTTTTCTCAATTTTTTACCCATTTATTGGGCAAAAATCGGCAAAATTATCAAAAATTACAAAAAAAAAACATTAAAACCCTTTCTAGCCATGTCAGATATATATCTTCATTTTTCTTGAAATTTTGTCTCGAACAAATTCGATATAATTGGGAGTACGGGTGCTGAGGGGTCAAAAACGCAAAAATTGCCCCTTTTTAAGCTAATTGATAGAGAATCAAAAATTATATGACATATCCAAAAATCAGTCACCTAAGTCAAACATAAGGGAAGGTATGAGGGTTTCTCCCTTTTTTAACTTGAAAAAGGGCTGTTCCTCCCCTATCTCCCCTCCAACTTGTGCTAGGAAGTTTAAATTTGGTACTCTAGATGAGCCTTTTCGGGATTTTGACTATTTAGCCTGATTGCACCCCCTCACGGCGCCCAGAATGTGATTTTTGGGTCGTATTTTTTTATTGTTCTAAGTTTGTTTCACGCATAACTCCTCTTCAAATTGATCTAGACAGTAAAATTCGGTATGTAAATTCTAAATACAGCCCGTACAGGTGCTTTTTGGAGATTCCGACTTTCAATCTCTTCACACGCTCTTGTAACCCTGAATTTTTTTTTTTTTTTTTTTTGGCGTTCCTTTTTTTTTTTTTTTTTTTATTTTAACGAAGAAAAACAATAAAGCAGATAATAATATACACATTTGATGTAGGTG
>FIZR01006721.1:0-17522 GCA_900060175.1 Ferrisia virgata
CATACATTTATGTAGTTAAATAAATTATATAGGTTACTATTATCGCCGAGTATTTGTGCCAGTTCTGTATTAGGTTCGAAAATTGTGTTTCTGTGCGTCGTATATTTTGTGCATTCCAGTATTAGATGTTTCACAGATAATTTCGTATTACACTGATCACATTGTGGTGGAGGTAGGCGGTTTAGCAAATAAGAGTGCGTGGCTATGCAATGTTCAATTCTAATTCGTGCTAGTATTGTTTCTTCTTTTCTTGACAGGCTGTAAGATGATTCCCATTCTTCGATTTTTGGCTTTATTTCGTATAATTTATTGCTCGCAAATTTTTCATCCCATTCCTTTTGCCACTGAATTTTAATCAGGTTTTGTAATACTTTTATTTCGAGTTTTATTTTTATTTTTTGAGTTTTGGTTAATATGTTGCTACTCTGTATGTTAAGTTCGTTATTTAGATTATATGTTATAGCTTCACTGTATAAAATACATCGAATACCTACTGGTTTTGGTTTATTGGTTTTTCTTGCATATGTGTCTAAGTACTTTGGTTGAATTGTGTGATGATAGGTAGGTACTTGCTGTCGAAAAGCGAGCTTCGTATAATAGCTGAGACAGAGTAGAATTCGTCTGTAATGGAGGGGAGGCACATTTGATTCGACATGTATACTTGGTATCGGGCTGCGGTACATAGCTCCTGTGATCAGTCTAATAGCGGTGTTTTGAATTTTATTTAATTTTTGAAGTTCTGATTTTTTTGCACTATCGTATATAATTGCTCCGTAGTCTAATTTTGAACGCACTAGTGAACTGTATAAAAGTTTCAAGTGTTTGCGATCCGCACCCCAGTTCCGATGTGCCACCATTTTCATCACGTTCAGAGAGTTTAGGCATTTAGTTTTTAGACTTTCTATGTGTGGTTTCCACGTCATTTTTTGGTCGAATATCATACCTAATATTTTTGTGGTTCTCATTGTTTTTATCGGTGTATTTCCAAGCTTTAGGTCAAGATGTGCGGGAGGTTGTTTTTTGTGCGAAAATATCATGCTTGTGGTTTTTTCTTCAGAAAAAGTTAGTCCTTGTTCTGTAGCCCACAGTACTATTCTGTCGATAGTTTGTTGTAGTATTTGTTTTGCAGTTTGCGTGTGTGATGTGGTTATGTAAATATTAAGATCATCCGCAAATAGAGCATATTTGACCGGAGGTTCTATTATTTTTGACAGATCAGTTATACCTATGATGAACATAGTGGGGCTGATCACCGATCCTTGCGGCATTCCATTTTCTTGAGAAATTGATGGAGATAATTCATCTTGTATTTGAACTTGAAATGTTCTATTTGTAATAAATTCTTGAATGAATTTGAACAAATTTCCTTCTATTTTCCAATCTGCGAGTTGTTGTAGGATTTTGTGCCGTCAAATACGATCGAAGGCTTTTTCAAGGTCAAAGCTAATTAGGATCGTTTGTTGATCATTTACAAAACCATCGCATATTTCTTGTTGTATTTTGGCTAGAAGATCTATTGTGCTTCTATTGGATCAGAACCAAAATTGCATAGGATCTAGGAGTTTTCTTTCTTCTAATAACGATTTTAGTCTATTGTTTACCATTTTTTTAAGTAGTTTGCATAACACATTTGTCAAGGAAATTGATCTGTAGCTGTTGACAAAGCTCTGTTTTTTACCAGGTTTGAGCATAGGTATAACGTGTGCTGTTTTCCAAGCAGTTGGCAAGACATTTTTGGTCCAAATAATATTGAAGAATTCGAGTATTTTATCTGACTCTGTATTTGGTAATTTTGTGATCATGTCCACATGTATCATATCCGGGCCTGGTGCTGAAGATTTCATCGATTTGATCGCTGTCTGATATTCAGTTTTAGTAAAAAGGTCATTGTAGTTTTCAGAGTTCGGCAGTGTTGTAAAGATATTTTGTTCTGCTGCTTGCTTTATAATTTTAAATTGCTGATTGTACATATCATTTGAAGACATTTGTCCGAAGTGTTTTGCTAACGTGGCAGCTATTTTTGTTTTTTCAACTATTATCTTTCCATCTGCTTCAATTGCTGTCACAGTTGTGAAAACGTTTCTATGTGATATCATTTTTATTTTGGTCCAGACTAACGATATTGGTGTAAACACATTTATTGTCGAAATGAACTGCCTCCAACTATTTTTTTTTGCTTGGCGAATAGTGCGACGACATGTAGCTCTCGCGATTTTAAAATTTTTTAGGTTTTCTGTAGAGGGGTGTCTTTTAGCTTTTGAAAGTAGTCTATTTTTGGTTTTAATCGCTTCTTCGCATTTTTTATCCCACCATATGGTTTGCTTACGTGTAGTGCGAGTAGAATTTTTAGGTATTGTTATTGTTGCGGCTCGAATTATGGCGTTTGTTACGATTTCATTTAGCAAGTTGACATCGATATTAGAGTTCGGTAATTTTATATCTATCAATTCTTCATATGTATCCCAATCGGCATTTTTCATTTTCCATGATGGAAATTTGTTTATCTGCTGGCTGTAGCTAGTTAAGTTAAGTTCTGTGATGATTGGGTAATGGTCGCTGCCGTATAGTTGTTCCATGGTGTCCCCATCAACTATATGTGCTATGGAGTTTGTGCACATAACGAGATCTATTGCAGATGTGTGTCCATGATATACATTAAAAGGTTTTTGTGAGTATTAAACACCATTTTTACAGCATTTCCAACTTTGGACCCGAGTTGGGCTTCTCATGGCGAGATTTAAGTTACCGAATTAATGAAAAACTTTTCAATATATATATTTTTGTTTTCTCCACGGCTCCCTCTTATAACCATCTAGGGAAAAAATAAAAATAATAAAAGTGTTCGTCCTTTAATGCTCTACAACGTTTGCTTGAACCAATTTTTTGAATTTTCATTGTAACCGATTTACACTCGAAGAAAATTACGACTTTTTCAGCAGAGGCCTCAACCCCCTCCCCCTTTCACCTTTTGAGAAAAAATGTTATCAAAAAATTGGCTTAATTCACTTTCACGAGTATTTTTCTTGCATAGTAGGTATATACTTCGCGCTATTATGTAAAATAAGAAAAATATCGAATCGTCCCTTTTTCTTAAAGCAGGAGACGGTTGCCTTCCAAAAAGTTGCAACTTTCTCAAGGGATAGGTCCGTTATGTTAGAAAATTCGAAAAATTGGTTCAAAACGATAAATATTATTGTATTCTTTTCTTTTTTTCTAGGTGGTCATATGGAGGAGGAGCTATGATGAAAAGACGAAAAAGTGACGCTTGATAAAGGTTTCTTGAAATGAATAATTTACGCCTATGCGAATCAGGTGTAAAATTCAGCGAGCCAAAAATTGATTTGAGTCTAATACAGGCGAATTTGATTTCCCATTTAAACGTTGAACCCAAATTGGGCTTCAGTAGGGGAGGTTTAAAATCCTAAATAGACGTTGGGGTCAATTTATGAAGTTTGAAATTGGCTAGATTAATGGGGAATTTTTATATCGAATTCAATACATGTGGTTTCCAATGTGCTGTTTCGAGATCTTAAAGAGTATTAAATTCGATGACAATTTTTGAAGCTTGGTAATAGTATGTAGATGTAACCTAAAATTTTGAAGTCTGCCAATAAAAGCTGTTGCCATAAGAATTCGATAACTTGAACACCATTTGAATCATTTCGCTTCCACAATTTAGTCGAAAATATAAGGTACCAAGCTCGGACTTTTCATCCATACTAACTGACTTGAATCACTCTATAATGTTTGAAGGCGAACCCTGTTTTTCGATCAAAATATTCAAAAATAAGTTGGAAATTTATTAAAATAAAATCAGCCGGCAAATGGATCGAACTGTTCAGGTTTAAGCAATTTTGGACGATGTGGAAACAAATGATAAAATTTTACCTTTGTGAGGAAAAAAATTATACTACACTTCGCTGTAAGAATGGTCTAAATGGACTTCAAAACGTCATGGTCTCACCTTAAAAGGCATAAAATTAGGCCGCTGTCGGTAGAGTGTAATATTCGAGTTTTCCTTTGGAAAAATCAGGCTAAAAATCACAGCTCGTTGATTATATTTTTTATGTACCTACTCGAAGAAATACGCATCAAACGTTGTGAACTCTACACGAAACGAAGAAAACAATTTCGAAATTTTTCAAAAAAACATATACTTCTATCGTACAGGTATTAGACAAGCGTTTCCACTCACTGCACTAACAATTTCAATCATTATTCTAAAAAAATTGGCAATATTCGACACTCGTTTTGTTTTTGTAACACATCAAGCGGCGTAATAACGCAAGTAGCTAACTACCTATTTTACCAAAATTCAAACAATCTGGCTCAAGTTTGCCAATTAAATACCTAGTTAACGAGAGAATACGCTTGATATTTGTTTTACCTATACTCGTATATTTTTTCCCCTGCAGTTAAATAAACTAAACAGTTTATCATGATTTTTAAACAAATACAGAGTATACAGAACACGGTAAATTTTAGCTTCTTGTTAAAAATTTCTGTACAAATAAACGGCGCATGGTTATAAGCTTATCTTAGTTTCCTTTAAAACTACTTTTGATAGAATGTTTTTTTTTTTTTTTTTTTTTTTTTTTTTTGCTAAAAAATAATAAATATTTGCGAATACTTGAGCGAGTAAATAATTTTTCTTTTTTATCTTTTATACTCCTTCTTTTTCGTCTTACGTTCGACTTACTTGAACACCGATTTTAATAATCAATTACTAAATATCCCGTTAAGGTATACGCGGTTTACGATTAATAAAAATAGGTAGTTAAATTCATACATAAGCGAACTGTAATTTACAACCAGTTGATACGTATTATATGTACATTTATATAAACTGCGAGCTTTCATCTTGTCGACGATTATTTCACTTTGGTGTACAAGTCGAGCGACGCGACGAGGAACCTAACGATTTAATTTTACGACTTTTATTACACCATCGACTTGTCCAGTCTGCGGTTATACAGCAAATAACCGGTTGTTATAACATATACTACAATTATTATGATACACCGTACATCAAAACAACCGGTAATTTTCATTATTACTATTTTGTAAACATATTTTTTGCGAGTATTTTTAAACCATTACACGAAAGACCATTGTACGTGTGTCGAAGGAAAATCATTTTTCGGTGCGTTTCGCAATTAAATTCATACTTAAAACGAACTAATTTTAGGAAATGATAAGTTCAAGGGAAATTCAGATCATACGGCGACAAAATGTACACAACAGTTATCAGGGGCCTTGAACTTATTCTCAAACGATCGAGAAAAATGACGCTTTCTTATCGCAATTACACTACGGCATCGATGTACAAACACACGTGATTTAAACTGTCGATCGTAAATTTTTCAATTTACATATTTCGATCAAAATGCTTCTTAAATTAAAAAATATATATTTTCACGTCTGTTTCACATTTCATTAATTTTCAACAGAAACGGACAAAAGTTCGACTAAAAACAGGTCACAGGGTTTAAAATTTACCATGAAAAGTTGCAATCATTTTATGTAGCGCGAAATGCGTTATAGAAGGGAGGTAATTTTCTCTCGCAAATGCTCATTTACGCAAACAAGACAACGTCGCCAAAAACATCATGCCAAACTTTTCTAAAATACTCATAAGTAATTAAAAAGTTCTCTCTGCTCAGCTATCTGACAGCAGTGGTTCGTGTCAAAATGTCGACTTCGCCGATACTCTATTCGTACCCGGGTTTTATAAAAGCATACAAAATTTAAAGAGAAGACGCTTGTAAAGGTAAATAAACTATTCATAGTGACGTAAGCAACTCCGTTCATTCTATTCGATAACTAGAAAAACTAATCAACCGTAAAACTTCACGTCTAAATATCTCGACGCAGCTCCGATTATTTATCTAAAAAATATCGCAGGTCTCTAAATAAGAATTCAATATTCAATTTACGAGCTTAAGAATTAACCAAGCAAAGTCGCAGTCGACACGGCAGCAGGGTTTTTGTTATTTTCGGAATTCTGATAGGGCATATTTCGCATGCACCATTGCCTATTGCTTGCCTGCAAATTTCAAATCCATCAATTTTTTTTTGAAATCTATACAATGACTGATGAATTCATGAAAACAAATGCCTGCGATGTTTGATACAGATTTTTTAAAATTTTAATTTAACTAAAATATCAATAATGCAGTTTACGCCATGAATTACATTATTTCAATATTTTTCAAAATCACTGATAAGTGGTGACGAAAAAATTTATACAATGCTTTGTTTTCAAAAATTATGGAAAATATCTAATAAAATCGCCATGTCGACTTGTGTACACATTATCCATTTATCTTGAGGTTCGTGAATTTGAAAATCTTTTATGAACATATTTACTCATCAATTATTCTTACTCCAAATCAATATCACCTACTACTTAGGCAAAAAAATATTCAGAATATGCCTTTCAGCGGTAGTGAAGGAAAACGATTAAAAAAAAAAATTATTAGATTGAGTTTTTCAATTGAACTGTGTAAATAAATTGAATAGATGACTAAATACGTAAGGTCATTGTGCCTAGTTAATTGAAAAAAAATGGGCTAAAATTCAATATTGAGTATAGCTCCATGGATATTTATAATATTGATTTCTAGATTAATGGCAATATTGCAGTGTAATGTAAAATTGATGGACAGGAAAGAAATTTGTTTAAAATTGATATAAATCCAAAATAGTCATCTTTCACAGTGATTTGCGTTACTTAAAATTTAAAAAGTAAAAATAGCCAGTTTTAAAAGACAGCGACTGAATATATTTTTCTAATCAATTTACACTGCAATAAAAAGGAAGAATATTCTTAGTAATTTAAATTTTGTTTGTTTTTCAAATTTTCAAATAAATAACCGTCTCGATTTTAATTAATAAATTTCTGAACCCCAAGTTGCTCACTTGCTCAGATGAAATTCAATATATTTGTAGGCCTATATTATAGCTGAATAGCATTCGCAACATAGAATCCAACAAAAACCATTCAATTATCAATTCATCATTATCATAATGCAGCTTAGATTCTCAGCACGACAGGTAATTGGTAATAGTAGTGATAGGTGACACAGGTGATAAGAATAGGACCACGAATAATTTCAATGAGAAAAGATCAAAAGAATGAGAAAAATTGCTAACTGTGACAAACAATCGATGATCAAACTATCACTTTTATTTTTCATTTTAGGAAAAGAATAAGGGAAGATGGGCAATAAAAACAGATGGCAATAGGTAACAGGGACAGGGAGACAATCTGATAGGGGCCATTATGCCATCACCTATGAAAACTGAAACAGACTTGAATGGCAATGAGATGCTCACATAAAGGTAAAAAGGGAATGGTCTTCAGCTCAACTTCAAGAATTGAAAATTTAAATACGATTAATAGCTCAATAGATAAATTGGAATATTGGAAATAAAGAAATAAAAAAATCAAATTCAGGATTAAAAATTTCAAATTTCAGATCATAAGTCGCGACAAGTTTATTACAGATGAAGAATGTCAAAATGACAATCAAGCTATATAATTAATAATAAAAAAAAATTACAATTTTAAATCCATAAAAATGGTTAAAATTGCAATCTATACCCAACAAATTAACAATTTCTGCGAAGATTTTCCGCAATAAATTGGTTTTCTGATAGGTTTAAATATCTTAAATAGAAATATTGAATGACGTAATATGGTATCAACCAATGATCTATGCATCAAAAAAGTTGAAGACGAAGATGAAGAATGAGTGATTTTAATAAGGTTATTGTTGATTAAAAAATCTTTCATGTAAATTGTCAGGACGGTTACTAGTTCACTACGAATCCAATTCAAAGAGTTAGTTATAAAATTAGAACCTAGGCAGCGTTCATATAGTAACTGAAGTAACTGAAGACGACGATGAAGAAATGGTGATTTTAATAGGGCTTTTGTTGATAAACAAAAACCTTAAAAAATAAAACTTGATACGATAGCACAAGAAATTTTTTTTAATTGATACTCTAATTTTTATATAAATTGCTAAGGTTGTACAAAAACCTTACACAAAAAATCTATATATTTCATAGGGAGTGGGAAGAGAGTTTACAAGTATATAGCCAAAACTTCAAAAACCCCACCCAAATGCCAAAATTTCAGCTTCTTAAACTTAATGTATAAAACTAACTTTGGAATTAAAAAAATCCTCGAAAATCAATTGAAATTCTAACACGTGTAGTACACCTGAAAATGGTCCACGATCCTTACTAAAATAAGCCTAACTGGTGTTTGGGGGGGGGGGGGTTTTAAAAAAAAAGCCCAATTGGGGTTTGGGGGGGGGGGGGGGTTGTTAAACCCGGTTTGAAAATACAACTAAAATAATTATATGAATAACAGGTAGATAGGTAGACAGGTGTCACACGAAAGTCGAAATTTTCAATAAGAACTGAAAATAAAATAAAAATTGAGATGGTTCTTTTATTAATATTTTTTTTTGGTATATTTCTTAGCCATCGCCGCAACTCTCGTGAGTAATAAAAAATTCAAACGAAGTTTCTTCAAGTACAATTCTTTATTCATTCGATTTGGGAAAAAAATTGAAAATAAATAAATCATGGGCCAGAAAAAAACTGTTTTTAATTTTTAACCCAAGTACGAAACTTGGTGCGAAATTTCGTGCCAGGAGAAAGAATTTTCTCAGGTAGTTCTTGAACTTTACATGCTATACAAATTAGAACGCTACGAAACACATTAACTATTTTCGATCTATTAAGAATACCATTCGCCAGTATATTTAGAGATAAACACAGGTGCAAGTAGGGATACACTTGACGAGTTTACACACACATAATAGAGTCGCTAACTTAGTATACATAGAATGTAAGGTACTTCCTTAATATGATCTGGACGGACTCGTTTCGCGGCGACGAAAAAGTAGACAAGATTACTAATTCTAATCATCATATTGCATTACGTTCACGTATGAAATAATTTCATTTACTTGATTTATTTATACAACTGTATAAAAGTTACGAAATAAATGCAAAAATTTCTCAACTATTTCTATACACCTAAAAACCAATATCAAAATAATTCGTATGTAAACGTAATAACCCAAAACAATTAATTAGAAAGGCATCAAACGAAAAATAAAAAATATAAAAAAGTATCGGGGAAAGACACATCTAGGTACACTACTAAATCTAAATATCAAATTTCAACTGCTTAGATTAATTTAAAGCGGAGGTATGCTGCGAACAAACTCAAAAAAAAGAATAAAAATCGATCAAAAAACTACATTTCTGGAACTGTGAGGGGATGCAATGGGGCTGAAAAGTCGACACCGCCAAAAATTCACCAAATTACAACGTTTCGGTTCTAATTGGTGGCGAGATAGGGAAGGAAGAGCCCTTTTTCAAGGTCGGAAAAGGGAAAACCCTCATATCTGCTGTCCTATTTGACCTAGGAGACTGATTTTTGGATATGGTACACATAAGTTGTGTGATTTTGAGCGCTCAGCACCCACTCGCCAAAAATTTGGGCATGAATGAATTTTGAGCCAAGGTCATCTCCACTTATAAATATCTAATCTGCTACCAAACTAAGTCGATTGACCGAATTGAAGCGATTTTGGTCGGCATGATTTTAGTCTTGGAAGAAAAAAAATTAAAAATAAATATTTGACATAATAGAAAATTCAATACGAAGATGTATGAAAAATTAGAAAATAAAATTTTCGACATTTCAATTTCTTGACACATTAAAAAAACATGATTAGAGACAGCGCGCGATTCGTGAACCACGTCCTATTTTTAATTAATCTAAGAATAATTTACAAAATCGACTCGCGTTGTTCATTTAACATTTAAAGCACCTGCTTTGAAAAAACTTGTGAAACTTTTTTTCAATCGTCGAGATAACTTATACTACACACAGTATGCCCTTTTTTATACAAAAATAATAAAATGGAACTCAATAGGTCGGCTATTTTGTTGTTTTTTGCGCGTATAAATACAGAAATAGCATTTCATTATACTCAACCCGTAAGGTATTGATTTTAAATCGATTTTCTCATAATGTCCTACAAACCTTCGTCATCAAAACGGTTTTCAGAATGTAACTTTGAATAAACGATACACGTCTATACACGAATCAACGAACAACTTCGAAACTACATTTCTCGAATGTTGACTGTAGCTCGAGGTAATATTCGCACATCAGTGGGCCAATCCGACTTATAAATCAAGAAACCAAGAAGCGTAGGTCTATCATTAACGCCGGTTGATTAAAATAAATTTCGGTCGTACGGTAGGTAAGGTACCACATGCAGACACTACTACAGAGACGGATGCTGCTGTCTACCGACCTTCGTAGGAACCCCACAGAATTTTTTTTCGCCAAGTTATTAAGCTAATGTATTTATAATTCGAATACGTCTCGTATAATATAGGCCTAAAAAAAAAGTACGAGATTCGAGTACGAATCAAGTACATACGCGAGCAAGTATAGCTAAAGATGAACGTGGTTAATAGTTTTCGACCGCCTGGTTTCCATTTCCTATTTTTTTCTCGAATATATATTTATGCATTAATAAATTATATTTCAAGTTTCTCAACCACATAATCCTACGCAAGTTAATAGATAAAAGAGGGAAATGAGTAATAAAATGTAACTTCTGAGGTCTTCGAAATACCACAATTACTAAAAACAAATCTACGTACCAGATTTCAACTTTGTAGCTCAATTCGAAGGGGTGTAATGCCAAAAATAAACTCAAAACATAATAAACACTGACCAAAAAACTACATCTTCGGAGATGTGAGAGGATGTTATGAGGCTGAAAAGTCGAAACTTCCAAAAGGCCAAATTTACAACCTATACTGAATCTATATACCAAATTTCAATTTTTTAACTCAATTTGGAGGGGAGATAAGGAAGGAATAGCCCTTTTTCAAGGTCAAAAAGCGGATAAACCCTTATATTTCCCCTCTTAATTGACTTGGGAGACTGATTTTTAAATATGTTATACAAATTCGAATTGTCTATCGATCGACTCAAAAAGAAACATTTTTTGCGATTTTAGCCCTTCAGCACCCCCTCCCCCAAATTTGGGCATGCCTAAATTTCGACTTGAGGTCAATCTCACTCAAGAATATCAAATCTGCCGTCAAGCTGAGCCTATTACTCAAATTTGATAGATTTCGGTCGGTACCTAGCTGAATAAATGATCTTCAGCGAGGTGAGAAGAATAATGAAGAATAGTAAAAATCTGACATGGCCAAATGGCCGTAATGGTCTTGTAGGACCCCAAAAGGCCAAAACGGAATTTTTTGATGATCCGTCAGCCTTTCATCCGCCGTAGGCGTAGGTCGATGGACCATATTAACCAGGTTTTCAATGACAATATGATACAGAAAATCAGGTCAATAATTAATAAAAGCTGTCGAAAATTGCGTAAAAACTTGATAAAAACAGGTAAAAAGAGCAAAAAATCGATCAAAAATCACAAAAAATGCTGAAAAATGAAAGAAAATCGACCTACATTATGAGAAAAAAATTACCAAAACTTTTCTAAGAATTTGGTGAAATAGGTATAAATTGCAAAACATGGGTAATTAAAAATGTTGAGAACGGGATGAAAATTCACCTAAATCATTGAAAAATCGTTTAATGTCATTGAAAATTTGATGGAAATGAGCGAAAATTGCACAAAAATGATGACAAATCAAAAAAAAAATGTTTGAAAAAATGGCGGAATATTGACCTAAACTATGAAAAAAACATTTGAAATTTAGTAAAAATTTGATAAAAATGGGTAAAAAGTGTGAATAATCGATCAAAAATCACGACCTGAATTACAAAAAAAAAATGAATGAAAACTGTTGAAAATTAGGGGAAATTTAATAAAAATTTGTTAATATTGAAAAAAAAAATCGATCAAAAATGTTGAAAAATGATTGGAAATTGTTCTAAATCATTGAGAAAAATCGTGTAAAATCATCGAAAATTTTGTAAAACTTTGATAAAAATAGGTAAAAATTGCAAAAAATTGATCAAAAATGCGTGAAAATTCACCTAGATTGTTACAAAAATCGGTTCAAAGTAACGAATATTTTGTAAAAAATTGACTAAATTGGGTTAAAGGTGAAAAAAATTAATTGAAAATCAACAAAAAGTTGAAAATAAGGCGAAAATTGACCTAAAATGTGAAGAAAATCGTTAAAAATCCCCCAAAATTGAGCAAAAAATTGGCTGTCTGTAATCGATAAAAAGTGAAGAAAACTGATCGAAAATCGCGAAAAAATGTTAAAAAAATAAGGGAAAATTGACCTAAAGTATGAATAAAAATCGTTGTAAATCATTGAAAATTTTGTAAAAATATGAGAAAAATGGATAAAAATTGACGAAACTTGATAAAAAATCATGAAAAACATTTGAAAAATAGGTAAAAATTGACCTAAATTATAAAAAACATCCAAAATTGGGTAAAAATTTGATAAAAATGGAAAGAAGGGTAAAAAATTGAACAAAAAATGAATGAATATTCAAAAACTGAAAATCATAAAAAATTAGGTAAAAGTTTGATACAATTGGATAAACGAATTCGAAGTTAGTTTTTAAAATTAATAATTCGATTTTACTGAGCATTTATTTCAGGAATGATGATACATTGGGCCTTGCAGTTTTCACACAACATGTAGGTAGCCTATTTTAGAAAAACGCTACACATTTTCAAGCGGCAAAAATACGAAAAAATACATCAAAATATCATCTTACAATTCAAAAAACGTAAAACAAAAATAAATAATTTTAACGCATTAAAAGATGAAAAATGTCATAAAAAGGTCATTTTACAAAAGAAAAAAAAATTGAAATATGCCTACATCTTCAAAAAAAGGTACGGAACAGTGAACCTGCAAGTCCATCTATTCGACAAGGTGCTTAAAATTTTGAGAATTGATGCATAAATGTTGCCAGAATAATTTTTTTTCAAAATTCGGATTGCTTCATTCATGTTTCATAAAAATTTAATTTTGAAAGTGGAATTTTTTCTTAATTTCACAACCCCTCCCCCCACCCAGCCATGATAACAAATAAAACCCGTACACTGATTTTACATGGACATGCGGGTAAAGATAACAATCCAAAATTCGCCTACAAGTTACTCTCTCGTTGAATCAGCGCGTAAAATTTCAAAAACAAAGTCTATTCTTATTGAAATAAAAATATTTCAAAACCACTGGACCGAAGAACGAGATAAAACGAAAAATGAAAACACCAATGTAACAATTTTATGGAATTTCAACGAATGTGAAGAAGGGGAGAAACGATTTACTCCTTCGCATAAAGTGAATTTAAAAATTTCGCTTTGCACTCATCACATTACACTTCGAAGGTAACTTTAGAATTACATTACTACAGTCAATCAATACCAACCCTTCTGTATTTAAAATTCACTACCTCAACTATTCCTTTAACCCTTCACGTACTATTTTATACCTGGAACACCATTTGAGCTCATCTTTTCCTATTACACATTCACTTATCCATTACATACCTTCGTTTAATTCTTTCTTTAAAGTTCCAACTTCAAAGTTGTACCTTTACGAAAATAAAAAAAAATACCACGTGTCAACTATCCACCTTCTGTAGCCGGTTCACTTTTAAAACATCAAAGGGCAAAAAATCTATGCAGTCTTTTTTGATGATTATTCCATCATCTGAATGAGTTCAACAATCAGGAAAAGAAAAAAATTCCATGATAAAAAATCGTACCTATTTAAAAGTATGCACGATTATTGACAACTTACAACCTAAACACTCGCTACATCTATATAAAATATTTACAAAAAAATATCTATGAGATATTTTGATTCGTTTTAACGCATTACTCATATGCTGATTAATAAACCAGACATCACATCGGTTCGAAATTATTGCGTTAGTATCGTTTGTTTTAATCGTATTTTTACTGCACTCAATGTACCCAAGTATCTAGTTACTACGTAAGGACTAGGTACCCTGGAAAACCAGGCTATTATAGACTATCCAACTACGACGATAGAGACGGGGAGAAGAGGGAAGTATTTCACAAAATTCGTTTTGAAGTCTTGGCAGGCCATCAAGACCAATTTTAGACATGTCAGGCATTTATTTGGAAAAAAATGTTAAATTGCTTTGTATCCTGTACAATTGCAGCTTATAAAAGGAGAAAATCACAGTCGAGAAGCGCCCCTTTTAAAAACCGGTGATGTTGGGGGTCCAAAGCTTGGTCAAATTTACCTATGTTTATCCGTTATAGCCTTTTTTTTGTAACATCTGTGTAGATAGTAGATACCAGGCATCTGCCACTTGGTACATTTCATGTAAAATTTGTTGAACTGGGATTCACACACCGTACACATATAAAATATGAGAACATACGTAATAAAACAATTTCCTACCCTAACACATTCACTCACTCACACACATCCATAATACATCAGGGCTCCGCATGCAAAACAATATTAATTATACGATATAACGGACAAGGTATTATAATAAAGTTATTTCTCCGCATAATCAAAAACCATTGCCACGTGTTTCTACTTGGTTAATATCAAGCGATATGAATACATATAATGAATAATATTTTACTCTGTGATCGGTGACTAATTAAAACCACAATCCGTTGAATAGAAGTTAATATAGGAGGCACCCAAACGAGGTACATGTGTTTTATAAAGGTAATAAGTATGCGTAATCCAGAATGAAAACTCATACACGCGTATCATCCAATACAAGTATACAACTCAGATAAGCACGAACACAAGCAGAAAGAAAACATACAAATACAGACAAAAAAAAAAAAAAAATGAGTGGAAAATCCAATTCAACGATCCGGAAGCAGATATAAAAATACCTTATAATTATTAATTAAAACTCTACGCAGAACGAAAGAGAATGAGGGAGAAAGAGAGGGAAAACTTGAAATATTATTTTCAACATTAATCAGTGAGAAAATATTATTCTTTTTCAGGATCGACCGTCAGACAACACACCAATTCCCCCCCCCCCGGTCAAGAATAAAGAATAAGTATATTCATAGTTGAAACATTTTCTCTAAAATCTATTTTAAACACACTCCTCTTACTTTTCCCATTATACCACTACTCTAAAAAGACACCGAACTAGGAAATGAATTATAATGACGAGCAGGTAGATATGATGAAAGAAAACATTTCGAAATCCATCACATTACAATGCTAATAATAATTGCATATGTCAGTATTTTAGCTAAGGTTAACTGGCTGTTGTTCGTTTCGGTAATTTTCATGTCACTGCTCGAAAATACATACATGTACCGTAAGTTAAGTACGTAGTTTGTCTATGTATTTGTATCTTAAAGTTGGCATATAAAGCCACATAGATACTTAGTACATATATTGATTTTATGATTCCAAGTTGAAATGTCGATCTATGAACATTGACATATGCAGTGGGATGGATCGAAAAAGAAACGTATCTCGAATTTTTACCAAGTTCACTCAGGTTGTTCACTTTGAATTGAAAACTCATCATATGAAATTTTGTGACCCTAATTCAAAGAGGGGGCTGAACATATGGGTTGTTCAAAGTAAGATCATTTTCAAAATACCCCGACTTTTTGGCATTTTCACCCCCTAAAAGTATTGTAGGATTAGAGTGGGTTAAATTTTTTTTTTTTTGGAAATCTGCAAACGGCGGGATCGCATTAGTTTCGAAATTACCTGAAAATAATATGGTTAAAAATTCAGTACTATAACTCATTCACTTTTTGCGTTTTTTCACAAGTTTTGAAAAAACCACGAAAGAAATTTTTTTGAGAAATACTACCCTGAAATGGATTTGGGTCAATTTTATCACCCACAAACGATTTTCAAGATCACTCAAAAAAGATTTTGTTTCATCATGTATTTCAAAATAAAACTGTGAAAAATCAAAAAGATTTTTCGAATACAATTTCATTGCAAGGGACACACATATTTTATTTATTTAGACTCTCAGAAGCAATTTTTCATTTTTTTTTTCTCTTTTCTGAGCTATTTATACTGTATTTTCTTATACTGGATACTAATTGAGAACCCCTGAAAAGGGTAAAAGTGAGGAACATAGATTTTTAACGGACAAAGGTAAATGTACTCGGATCTATTTTACTAAGGATTTGCTGAAATAAATAAAAAAAAAAAAATGTTAATGATATGAAAAAAGTTTTGAAAAAATTCAGAAGATCCATTCTTTAAGTACACCCGAAAAATCGTCAGTGGCGGATGAAATTGAAATGTTTTCCTTAATTATCTAAAATTGGTGTCCTACATCCATATTGGGAACAAGTTTTTCACAAAAAATTCCTTTATAGTTTTTCAGAAATTCGTAAAAAAAATGCCAAGTGACATTTTTAAAAAACTGCTGAAAAGAGGGGTAATGATAAAAACTTGTCGTCAAATGATTTCGAGCTCAAATATGTACAAAATTCCACTTTTTATTGAAATTTTTGAACATTTTTGAAGTTTTTTTAACTTTAAGTCAGTTTTGCAAGTTTGAAAAATTGAGTTGGAGGGCTGAAAGTTTTACCACATTCTTTTGAGGTTATTTCGCCACTATTGTGATCCAATTCGGCCCACCTCAGTGTGAGAGCTCGGCCTTGGCATCTCAATCCGACACCACTTATAAACGCCTACCAGGGGGTTGAAAAGTTGCAGATCATAAAAATCAACATTTTTTATTTTTCAAAAAAATGCAATGCCTAGAAAAGCGATTTCTCTTAGAAATTGCACAAAAGTTTAGGATTACAGGACAGCCAACCTCCTAATACCGAAATCGTCGAAATCATTGCCACAAGTGCTGCCACCATGGAAAGATTTCTTCTTCAAAACAGACTGCTCTCTTTTAAACGTTGAAAAATTCAGTTCTGATATCATGCACAAAAGGGCTTTCAACGCACTTTTAACCGATTACCCTGACAGACTGCACATGTTCACAGACGGTTCAAAATATGACCAATATGTTGGCTGTGCAGTTGTTTGCGACAGATTTCAAGACATCCAATTTTCCTTACCAAACTTCTATTCTATACTCTCTGCGGAACTATATGCAATTAAACTAGCCACCACTCAAGCTTCCAGCCTCAACGAAAAGTCGCTCATCTTTTCAGATTCACTAAATGCGCTAAAATGCTTATCGAATCCATATGACCAAAAGCAACATCCTATTGCTAAAGAAATTATATCCATAATATCCTCTCTTCCTCCTTTTCATATCATCTTTGCGTGGGTACCGGGTCACAAAGGCATTCCGGGCAATGAAAGAGCAGATGAACTTGCGAAACAGGCTGCAACACTTCTACCTGCACCGAATGTACCAACAACAACATTCGATATAAAAACCTTCCTGAGGTTCCATTTATTCCAAGAATGGAAAAGAAGCTGGGAAAATGTTCCATCCACGAACAAATTTAAAAATGTCAAACCATCCGCTGAAAGCTGGAAATCAGCACTACGTACTACTCGCAAAGAAG
>FIZR01006722.1:0-16177 GCA_900060175.1 Ferrisia virgata
TTTTTTTTTTTTTTTTTTTTTTTTTTTTTTTTTTTTTTTTTTTTTTTTTTGGTTGTTTTTGCTTTCTTATTTGAATACCTAACCGATAATGAAGTTAGTACGATTTTTACTCTGTTTAGGTTTTATTTTTTTGTTTTTGTTTTACGTCATCCCTTATTTTTCTTAATGAACGCGTGGAATTATTTTAACGAACTATTTGTACGAGTATTTGTATTTGTACAAAGTCTATAGTGTTGTGCGATGCGACAGATGAAAAAAAAAAATTCACCGTTTTATACGCTTACAAAAGCCAAGTTAGATTGTCGAATGTGGAGATGAAAATTAGCATTTTGATTTTGATTTCAACCAATGTCACAGCGTGATACGCAGTACGCCTCGTTTCTATCGGTTTTGAAAATTAAAGTGAAAATGAAAGGGTGTTGTTGAATTAATCTACATCTGATAGAGAGTCGCAAAACAAGAGTATCGCGATGATGATTATGATACGTATTATCGTAGCATTTATTTGTGAAATGGTATTCCAGGATGCGAATAGGCGAAATGTTCCTTGTCATCAGATTTTTGAAATTCTTACAAAACATCATCAGGTATCTACCTCTGAAAAACATTTTAGAGTAAAAAAATTTTCCAAATGCCATCCCCTCCCTTGGAACACGGATAAAATTCTATATTCAAATTATAGACGCTAAAACACTAAGATGCCTTACTGGTGAGTAGATACGTAATGTACTTTCTGACACACTGGCAAAACAACTGTAGAATTCTCATTTTTTTATAGTAGTACAACTAAAGATTTCTCCTAACACATCAGCAGTACAGCCAAAGAAAATTCTCCTGCAGTCTTGATTTTTTCAAATTTTAGGCTATATTTTACCAAATTTTTTTAAAACCTAAATTTCCAACATACTCTCAGATTTCTCATTTCTTAGTCAAAATCAATCATTTTTCTTCAAGTTAGGTCAAGTCAAGTTTCTTGGCGTAGTGTAGCGCAATCCTTGTTTTTTCAGTTTTCAAGTCATATTTTACCAAATTGTTTTTAACCAAAATTTCCATCACACCCTTATTTCTCATTTTTAAGTCAAAATTCACCATTTTTTAAACCCTAGTAATACCTCAAATTTCTAGCGCAGTTCTAGATTTCACAATTTTTCCTCAACTTTTCATGACTTCATTATCAAAAAAGTGTTGAGATTTCAAAATCTATACAAGAAAAAAAGAAATAAAATTTTATTAAAAATTTATTCTATGCAAATGGAGGCCTACAAAGATTCTTTGGTTGATCAAAATGAATTTGATTTTGAAAATAATATACCACATTTTAAAGATCCTATTGCTAGAACAAGATCAAAATATGAAACTTTAATGGATTCTTTACCAGATAAAATAGAATATTTACCTGAAGACAAGATAAAAAAAATATACTAAATTTATGATAAATATTATCGCACATTTGAGCACTTTATCAAGAATTATTGAGAGAGAAATACAAGATTTAAATATACCAGAAAATGATTTAAATTCAGATGTTGAAATAAATTATATAACAAATTAATATTATCTAATTTTGTCTCTCATCAGCTTCCTTTTTTGAGTTCAAATCTGATTCCAAATCATTCTCTCTTATTCATGATTTATTTATCTCTTAATCCTTTTCTTTAGTTTTCTATTTTTCTCTGTTTTTATAGTTTTGTTATAGATAATCTATAAAATTTTCTTCTTTAATTCTATTATCTGTTTTTAGGAAATTTAATAACTTATTATTTATATTAGAAAAATTTAATGAGATTACTGAAAGTTTATGAATCAGTTACTTGTTAGAAAAATAGACATAATTTATAATTCATTTAAATACTTTTTCCAAAATTATTAATTTTCTATACCTTCATCAGCTTTGGTTTTAGAGTCAGTATTAATAGAAGCAGGCTCATCTTATAGATCACCATCTTGTATAATCTCTAATTCAGACTCATTTCCTGATTCATATCCAAGATCATGTTCAAGTTCAGCTTCAAATTCAGGTTCAGAATCTTCATCAAAAGATCTATATAACCGAATAGAATTTTTATATTTTTAATAGCTCTAATAAGTAAGTGCTCTATATTCTTCAAAATTAATCTCATTGGTTTCTATCTTTATTTTGCCCTGCAAAATTAGAATGCTTGGCGCTTGTATTAATCAACATTATTTGTAGAATAGGATCACATTATGTTTTTTATATTTACTTTTCAATAACTCCTTCTTTAAGATTTTTCAAGTGTTGAATAAAATTTTTTTTTTTCTATATTAACCTTAGAATGTCCCCAAGGTAATGTATCAGTTTGTCCATCAAATAAACATCTTTTATCATAAAATTAACTTAATCCTCTTTTATTCTGCTCAATGGTATAAATTCTATGTAGGTCTAGGTATGTTCATATTTTTTATATTTAGTTACTCGCCGAGTATATTTGTCCACTGAAAAAAAACCAGCTAAAATTGACCATAAATAACATTTATCATCTTCCTCATGTTTAACATTTATGATAGCTTTCTTACTTGCTAAAATTTTTGGAAGCTCCATAAAGGAACTGGCTCTAAGTGGATCATATCTATTAACATTAATTCTGTAACTATCAATTGATACTAAAACTCATTGGGTACCCTCTAAATCATCGGTAATATTTTCATGACTTTGTAATATATCATGAATTAAATCTTCATACATCTCATTCAAGTTAGATTCGCGAAGGAATGTATAATTTTCAGTTTGTGAATGCATTTGATTAATCTGAATAATTTCTGTATGACCTCTTCATTCATAGGTTGCACTTACACAAAAATTAGCTCTGATTCCATCATGTATTTCAACCATTTCTTGAGAAGACCAAAAGAAGGCTTTTTCATAATACCTAAAAATTCACTCAAGTCTTCAATTCCCCATTCATTTTAAATTTTAAATTGTGCATGTCTGCTGGCAAAATACTCATCTACAAATCGAGGGTCTAATTTTGTAATCTAAATTCTTCCTCATTATTTGATCCATATATGTCTTCATCAAACTTGAATGGGGTTTCAGTCAACAAACTATTTATGCCTTCCTTTGTTAATTCAAAATCAATTTGTAATCTATTTAATTGAAATAATCTAGACTGATCAATTTTTTGAATTAATATTTGATATAATTCACTCAATTTTTCTGTTACATCCCTTCCTCTAAAAGACACACAAATTCTATAATTTCTCAAATAGTATTCTATTTGTCTTATTGTTTTATTCGCAAAGAAAAATATGTACTTTAACAAACTGAATCCATTGAGCAATATATTTTGTATATCATCTTCCAGATTCACTTTTTATAACACATGAAACTAAAGAACCGAACAAAAGGTGAACAGTGTCTTTTTTCCAGGTAGCGAGGAAGAACCAGTTGTCACGGTACGTTAACATGAACCAAATGAACGCAACCCTATATCTTTAATACTTGACAAGTCAGAAAATAATATTAATACTTTTAAAAGGAAGCAACTTAAGTACGTTTAAGTTAACCTTATCTTTTCTTTCGGATATTACGAAGCCTACACTGATTCGATACAAGGATTATACCCAAGCCTAAGATATTTGGAGGGCCCATACTTGTTTCACTGCCGATTTCATACACTTTCAATTACTAGGTGGCGCATATTTATTCATTATTCACGTGATCATTTATTCATCCATCGTCGAAACATCAAAACAAACAACTGACGCACAATGTTTCATTATGTATTGAATTTGCCGAATAATAATTTGCAGCGTGATTACTATACAACTAAACTTTAAACTCGGTAAGCATAATATGTTCTCTCATTCTTTTTAAATCTATTCAAAAAATATATATATTGGCCTTATTTACATCGTTAAAATTATTCGCTAGGAAGAAAAAAATTACATCGAATTTTGAATTGGAAAAAATATTGCACAAGTCTTAAATATGCTACAACGTCGCCAATTAATATTCTACAAAAAAAAAAAGAATAAATTAAAAAAATTATATAGGAAAGTTAATCATTAAAAATATGATAAAATTATATCGAACAATAAATATAGGTATATAAAAGCGCCGCAATACGGTTCATTCATACATAATTTAAAAAAAATTCTCACATATATATATATAATATATATATATAAAATTCATACATCTCAATTTTTAAAATTAATACACATGAGAAAAAAAGCTACACGAATATAAAAATATATAAAAATGAAAAGAGCTAAACATTTAAATTCTACACAAATAAAAAAATGTGTCGTAAAACCAACAAAAAAAATTAAATTACGCGTAATAAAAAAAAATCAAAAACTATAAAAATGACACAATTTTTTCAGCCAAAAAAGCTTCCAAAAATAATAATTATACAAAGTACAAAATCCACACTTTAATGGTGTATACGGTTTGGTTATTCAATGTTTTTTTTTTTTTTTTTCGTGGAAAAAATTTCCTCACAACCGATACCCCACTAATCGGCGAATTGACTTTGGTTTAAAAAGCATAATATTTCAAATATTACCAATACAATGGCTCGAATTGGGAGTATACAAAACGAAAAACACACGTAGGATTAAAATAAATACTACAACTACAATGAAAATATTACAACAACGTAACTAGTGTAAAAGCACCACTATAAAATAATATTGTTAATTTTTGTTTTTACTATTTAAGTACTCGTTAACAGCGTGAAAAGTTGAACACAATAAATTTATACCTTCGAGGCAAATAAATAAAAATATTGGCTACAAATCACGCTGCAGTGGAATCACAACGAACGAAAGGAAGATCGAATGGTTTCCGGTATAAGCGCAGTTTTACGTACTCATTTGAGAGAAAAAAAAAATGGGCGAGAAAAATACAAAGCTTAAATTAGAGTATTCGATAGAAAAAAGAAAAAAAAAACTAACTTAAACTTTGGAATGATAACGAGTTGCGGGGGAAGAAGAAAAAACAAATGTAAAAATATTGAAAAATAAAAACAGAAAGCATTCGTGATACTGAAAAAATTACATACTCACAAATCCGTAGGCGCATATAAGTGCTATTGCAAAGTAAATTACAACCGCTTACACAACTATAAAATTTTATATAAAATTGTTAGAAAATTTCAGTTTTTTTTTCTCTAGGAACATTAAAGCGACCGCATGAATCGAACCGCATTCGATAGGTAAAAAATTCTCTACTATTAAGGCGATTTCTTTTAAATAAAGTATTAGAAAAAAAATTGCAACATGGCCATTTTAAAAAAGGAGAAAAAAAAGAAACAAAAAGCTACATACAATACACATTAAATACGTTATATAAAATACAAAAAAAAAAAAAAGAAAAAAAAAACAAAAATATAAGAAGGCTAAAATACGGATATTTTTTTCATGACATTTAAATCATCAATATATAGCTAAGAAATTTGTATATTAAATTGAAAAAAAATTTGTATACATACGACTTTAAATACACGTAAAAAATATCATAGGCTATATTCGTTTCGTCATTATGCGATTTAATTAAACCCAAGAATCACCGCCGGAAGGAGGCGACTTCGGATCAATGACCATGCCTTTACTTTGGTGTTGAGGTAAGTGATGATCTTGCGATTGATCATCGTATCCGGACCAAGCATCGTTACTGCCCACCGAACCAATTGTTTCCGTTCCAGACGGATCGTATTGTCTGTTTTTCTTCTTTTCTCGGTTCACTTGCGCGTACAAAGGTTCGCCAGGTTTTATGACCTAGAATTATAAAGAATGAACGTGTTAGCGATTTAAGGAGGATGCATTGAATTTACAGTTGTCAAGAAAAGGCAAATCACCCTTCTCTGTAACAAGAGATAATTAAAAATCTCGGATATGAAATGAGATCTCGCAGTTGGGTTCAGTAGGTTCGAATTAAATGATCAGGATACCAATATTGTGAACTTTGGTTCATCCCATTAAAAAAAAGAGGTATTAGCGGGTCCCATATAAAGGATTCAAAAGTTGGCCACCTCAGCAATACGGTTTCATATTTAACTTACCAGCATTTGGGTTAAGTTTTGAACCTCTCTGCTCCCCTTCGCTACAAGCTGGGAATTTCAAAAAAAAAGTTATGTAGATAGGCTCCTGTGCCTACTCTATATCGTCAAAAATTTCAAAATTTTGTTTTCAACATGCCCGTTAAAATAGAAGATAGGTTTTGTCGGAGTGGGGAACGGGGGGGGGATGAAAGACTGGTGGAAATTTTTACATTCAGAATTATCCCTATCGTAACAATTGTACTACAGGACTTGACTTCCACGATTTATACTTTAAATTTATTTAAAAATTAGTATTTTGCTACTGACAAATTCAGCCATGAAAATTGGAGCGAATAAACTGGTTTCATTTTATGAGTTCAAGTTCATCACAGGCTACATGAATTTGTATATTGTTGCTATTTACGATGCTGAAATCATGTTTTTTGATAAAAACTGAGCACACTGAGCCGGTTTTATTACTTATAGAAATCCAGCATCGTATTGTGAAAACAAAAGTAATGAGTGAGAGCTGTTCAGCATCGGCTAAATTGGCATTTTAAAATTAAACCGGTTTATTTGTGCTTATTTTTGTATTCAAATTCGACTCCGGCATCCGGAAAAACAGCATTAGGTACACCGCATTATAGAGAAAATGAGATAAATTCTCACATCATAACCAGTTTACCTCGAAACTGGTTTATTGGTGCTAATTTGCATCAACAGATTCGTATTGAATGTTTTGGAAAAAAACAGAATACAAATTCGTACGGAAAATAGACAAATTCCGAATAATAAAATTAGTTTATCACGAAACCGGTTCATTTGCCCTAATTATAACCGCCCAATTCCTGTTCAACGCATTAAAAATACATAGCTTAACTGGAGAACAATTCTTTCTTTGCATTAAATTAAACATGTCAGAGTTAGAACAATTTTGTATTCAGTTTTCGTAATTTATCCGGGGTCTTTAAACTGGTTTCAAAGCTGGTTTATTTAGAAAACGTTTCATTTTAAAAATAGTTTATTTCGGAATCAATTTATTTAAAATCAAATGTTTTCGAAACCAGTTTACCTCAAATCTTGTTCATTTCAACATTGGCTTATTTTGAAACATTTTCATTTTGAAATCAGTTTACCTCGATACTGATTCGTTTCAAAATCGTCTTATTTAGAAACTGATTCATTCTGAAACTGGTTTATTTTGAAACCGATTCATTTAAAATCATGAGTTTTCGAAACCGGTTTATTTCAAAATCAGACTTTTCAAAAATGGTTCACTTTGAAACTTGTTCATTTCAAAACCGATTCATTTTGGAACTGGCGTTTTCGAAACCGGTTTACCTCGATACTGATTCGTTTCAAAATCATTTTTTTGAGAAACTGATTCATTAAGAATTATGTATTTTCAATGCCAGTTTGCTTTAAATCTTGTTCATTTTAAAACCAGTTCATTTTGAAACCGCTTCACTACAAAATTCGTATTTTTAAAACCGGTGCATTTTGATGCTTGTTCATTTCAAACCAGTTTATTTCTAAACTTATTCATTTTATAACTGTTTTAGCTCGAAACTGATTCATTTCAAAACTGGTTGATTTCGAAACCGATGTATTTTGATACTTGTTCATTTCGAAACCGATTCATTTCAAACCTGGCATTTTCGAAACCGGTTTACCTCGATTCTGATTCATTTCAAAATCGATTTATTTCAAAACCGATTTATTTAAAATTATGTTTTCAATGCCAGTTTGTTTTAAATCTTGTTCATTTTAAAACCGTTTTAGCTCGAAACTGATTCATTTCAAAACTGGTTCGTCATTTCGAAACCAGTTCATTTGTGCCAAATTTTATGGTTTAATTGGTATTTACCATATTAATTGAAAATTGTATGCAAATAAAACCATTTTTGGACATTTTTATTCATTTTTCATAATTTTCTATCAATTTTTAACGAAACTGCATAAAATCAAGACTGTGAGGTTCCTCATCGCAGCTTTTTTAAAGATAATTTAACAATATCTGATGGCTTATTTTAAAATTTCAAGGCACGGGCATTTCACCATTTTCAATCAAGGGGTACCCTTCGTTTAATAATTTTTACAGCATAATTATACTTACAGGACCAGGCGGAAAAATTCGTACACCTCCGGCGGGTGGCATATGCGATGACCCTTCCGGATACGACATATCAGGCATGGGAATTTCTTCGTTCTAGTCAGAAATACATAAAATTTAACGTCAAATATATACTTCGCAACCGAATACGGTTTAAAACAAGTAAAACCATATAATTCGCATTACACATTCAACATACCGGCATTTGATAAGCGCTCATTACCGCACCTCCACCTCCTCGGTTTGACGATTCACCAACAGGCTGTGGCCTTTGTAAAGTCCTATCTTCGTATCTGGTACCACCTTGACTAGCCATCGGCCTATTTAACGTACTATTAGCATTGCTTGGTGAATTAGGGCCGGCGTTTCTGGCGGCGACAGTCTTTGTAACGAAATCTTGCTCCTTCCATCCGTGTTTTTTATATACTTCTCTCAGTTCTTGATGTTGCCACATCGTGAATAGCACTTGTCCAGCGAATTTCAACACCCTAGGCGTATACTTTTGCCTATGCCTGGTAATATTCATAAGTCTTTCTACTCCCGAAGCTTCTAACAATGACCTAATAAAGGGGAAATAAAAATCGACGATAATTAAAATCCAAGCAGAATTATAGCTTTACTAAAGCTAACGAAACGTTTAATTACCTCGAGAACTCGGCATTTTTCTTGATAACTTCGTTCAACGTAGCTAAAACAGCAGCTATCGTATCATCAGATGTGATTTGATCGTGTGTTAAACTTCCCGATGGTAATTTTTGGACTAAGTCTCTCATCGCGTATTTACCTAAAAATTATAATCCTCATTGATAAGTAAGCGCGTCGCACGTATTCAGATATTATACGAGTACGAAGGTATCGATCGATCATCTCACCTATCAGTTCTTTATTACGATGATCGATGGCCAAATTACGTAAAGCGGTAGCCACCGCGCATACAACTCGATCGACTTCCATTCTGAGTAATTCGACGAGTATAGGTAAACCTTTATCTTTACGTACGGCTGCTCTAATTTCAATACTGGGTTGCCAATAGCAAGCTGCCAAATTCTGCAATGCTCCGGCAGCCGCTTCCAATGTTTCAGGATTTGAACACGTTTGTAATAATGTTAAATACACTTGAACCACCTACACCAAAAAAACCAACGTACATCAAGTATTATGTAAATCTGCTAATTTTCGATACGGATACGATCGACAAAAATTAACTAGATACATACTTCCGGTTGCCATAGCAGTTCCATTCCAGTAACTGGCTCAGTCCTTGTAGTGCTTCTGTTGACGCTAACACTTTCTCTATTTTGGTTACCCCCTTGACCATCTTTCTTCTTTTTACTAGCACCGAAACATCCTAAATTTTCTCCAGCTGTAAAGTATAAATATCGAAGTTAATAAAAGCAACATTGTTGGAAGAATTGGCGACATTTATGTTTGAAAATTCTCACCTTTAACGTTAGTACCAATTTTCCCGCTCATAGGAATAGGATGCTTATCGTAGTTGGAATCTTCTACTTCTTGACATCGATAAGATAGATTTCGTAAAACACATACACAATTTTCTACGCTTTTGTTACCGATATTAGATTTATCTATTGCATTTTTTACAACATATAATAACGAGTCGACCAATCCTTCGCATTCCCTGAGCTTCTTACGGGCGAATTCTCCGGCCGAACTGACGTTTCTATAAACAAGAATATTAAAAATCAAGTTAATAAATTACACTGTAGTGGTTAATTTCGAAGTGAAAGCATCCCAATACCCCTACTTCCGCCGCGAATAAGATCTCTACTGATTCTACACGCCAAATTTTATCTCTCTAGCTGAATTTTGCAGATTCCAACTCAAAAAACAACGAAAACCTTCATAAGAAATCTACTATTCAAGAGCTGTGAGCAGATGCAAAAATACCTAATAGTCGAAACTTTCAAAAACACATTTCAAGCATCTGCTAAATCTAAATACAAAATTTCAGTCTCCTAATTGGATTTGGAAGGAAGCCAGAAAAAGCATCAACTCAAAACGGAGCGAAAATCGTTGAGAAATTCACTCTCCTGCGAGCTGAGAGACGGTGCTATGAGGCAGAAAAGTCGAAACTCACAAAAAGTACGTCTTAAATGCGTACTGAGTCTGCGTACTATAAATTTCATGCTCCGCAGTTCAATTTGAAGAGGAGATGTGTCTAGAATAAACTCACAAAAACACCAAAATTTATCAAAAAAAAGTACTTTTTTGAACCTAAAAAGAAGTACAATTGAGTAGGAATGTCATGACCCTCGAAACAAACATTTGAGGCCTTCACTAAAATTGCATGCTAATTTTTCGTCTATCTCAATTGAACGCAAATTTATGCCAGAAATGAATTTGAAAAAAAAGCAACAACTTGCGATGCTTCTTGAGCCTGATTTTCATAAAATAAAGAACATATTCGAAATATCCAGTCTTGGAATAAAAAAAGGAGCGCTGTGGGATGTTTTTTTTGAACAGTGGTAAGGGTAAAGGTAGATATCAGGATGAAAGACCTGATAAACCGACCAAAAAACCACATTTCCAAGGCTGTAAAGGGAAACGATGGTGTTAAAAAGACACGTCTGGAATCTGCACTAAATCTACATAGAAAATTTCAATTTTCTCGCTCAATTTGGAGAGAAGTTATATGAGGAACAAACTCAAAAAATAAGAACCTCTCTCCCCCCCACGCACACACCATCATATTTTCGGGCCTGTGACAAGTGCAATCAGTCTCAAAATTAATATTTATAGCCCCTATACTAATTAACATGCCAAATTTAAACTTCCTGACTCAATTTGGAGTAGAGATGGGCGAGGAATAGTCTACTTTCAAGGTCAAAGAAGGGGGAAACCCTCATATTTCTCTTCTTAATCGACCTAGAAGGCTGATTTTTGGATATGTGATACAACTTTGGATTCCTTATCGATTGGTTGAAAAAGTAACCATTTTTGCGATTTTTGCTGCTCAGAAACCCCTCCTGCAAATTTGCATATGACTGAATTTTGATCCAAAGTCACCCCTACTCATCTATTATATATTTAATCCGCCGCCAAACCAAGACTACTGATCGAATTGAAGCGAGTTTTGTCAGAATCGATCAATATATGATTTCAGGTTTGGGGTAAAAAAATAAATATCTGTCTTCGCATCGCCAAAAATGATCGTAATGGTCTTCTACGACCCAAAAACGGATTGCTGATCCCCTCAACCTGACCCTTCACCATCTGTTGTGGGTCGATAGATCATGGTAGCCTGGTTTTCATTAACAATATGATATAGAAAATCAAGTTCAAAATTGAAAAACCCGAATCCAACCTAATCAGAAAACACTGTGCTGATAATTTGAAAAAACTCCATCGAGGACACTTGATGAGCAGACCTAGCACCACTATTTTTCTTTTAAAATTAAGGGGGCTTTTTGTAGAAGGGGGTAGAGTATGAAAAAAATTGTCCTTATATACGAATTTAGTGCGAAATTTCAACTCATTTCAATAGATCATGTGACTAGTTCAAACAAAAATCAATTTTGAGGAGTGATTTGTGGAATGGGGTAAGAAGAGATGAAAATCCATCGACATTTTCGAATTCAGCGCAAAATTTTAAGCCATTTTAATAGGTCGCACAACTAATTTTGAAACAAAAATCGTGAAGATGAAATTCGAGTAATACTTATGATATCAAACTTTGAAATTTAATTACCACGAATTGCCCATGTGAAACTCGATCAACTTCGCAGTTTTGGTAGGATTCGGTTTGGGTGCAACAGAATATTATGAGAAAAAATATCCCTAAACCATATTTGAGGAGCTAGAGCCATAAAAATGTGAAAAATTCGTCAAAAATGCCAAAAAATTGCATTTAAAGTGCCATAAATTCCTATTGTACAGGTGTTTAGTAAAAAACATCTTTTTTAGTCTCATGAGACACTACTCTATCTAACCTCTGTCGAATTTTTTATTCTTAGTCTAGGTCAAAAAATACCTCTTTTTGACACCCCCTCTCCCCTCCCCATCCCATCCCCAACTCAAGGGTAGGACGAAAAATTTTTTCATCATTTTTGGAAATGCGAAAATAGTGATTACATTTTGATGAGCAATTTTCTTGGCCCCTAGAAAAAAAAAGTAAAATTTGGTCTTCACACCAACTCACTAAATCTACATACCAAATTTTTAGCTCCCCAACTCAATTTGCAAGAGAGTCATGCGAAGAAATTACTTTTTTCAAGGTTAAATAGAGGAAACTTCCCCCTCTTCCTACCACAACCTTTAGTTGACGTAGAAGACTGATATTTGACTATCTAACATAACTTTTGATTTTTTATCGCTTTATCGATTTATTCGAGAACGAACAATGTTTGTAATTTTGCCCACCCCCCCCCTCCACAAATGTTCTAACGCCGCTGAATTTTGGCCGAAAGTCATCCTCATGCGTATATATCTATTCCGATACCAATCTAAGTCTACCCACTGAATTTTATCGATTGTGATCGAAATCGAGTCGAAGTAACAACTTTAGTCCGGAGAAAAAAAAATTATAAAATATCTAGTACACTCGAAAATGATCTCATCGGTCTTCTCGGAGCCTGAAATAAATTTCGTCGATTCCCCCTCCCTCATCCTCTCATATTATACCACAATAGACTGATTTTCTTAGATAATTTAGCTCGGAGAAAATTATGCAAAACATATTGAATCTTGATTCGGTATCAAACTTCACTCTGATTTACCTGAGCACACCGGAAGTATTTCTGAACACAGTGGACCAACAAGTATCTGTTCCTCCACCGGTAGGACTCCAACCAGAATGAGGAATTATAATATGGTTAACCAATACAGAGAGTCCATCGTCAATAATTGTTCGTTTTAAATCCTGCACAGAAATTTGAAATATCGCCATGATTACGTAAAATACCAAACTAACGTTTCAATTAATGGTAAAAAAAAAATTAAGTACACACGTACCTCGCACGAAGATAAATTCCATAAAATTCCGGTCACCAATTCTTTAACCTCCGGATCGGTGGATTTTCGTAATAAATTAATAAGCAAAGGAATTCCGCCGGAGAGCTTAATTACTCGTTTATTTTCGTCGTTTTGTCTACCGTACGATAAATTTCTGCCATCAAAATGAACCAAAATTAATACACACATTTTGGCCCTTCTCAAATAGGTACCTTACCTACATAGCTAAAGCTAGCTACTCGATAACCTCGAGTACGTTAATGCAGCCTAAATTTACCTTAAAGCTCCGGCCGCGTTTCTATAAACAGTCGGACTTTCGTGATTAAGAAGTTTCACTAAAGGTGGGATTCCGCCCAAAGCTCTGGTTTTTTGTTTATTCGGATCATCCATGTAACATAAATGTTGTAGATATGCGGCCGCATTTGCCTTCACTGTATCGTTCGGATTACTCAAAAAGCTGATAACTTCGGTGAAATTAGGATCTCTCCATTTTAATCCTATTAACAGAATACAAGGTAATTAGCCATTTATTACCAACTTGTGGTATTTAGCGTTTACAATTATCTACCACACGTACGTAATCGAGTTATAAATAGTATATAAAAATCACACATACCATGACGGATCGACAAGGGTTTCGCATTTTCGTCCATATTCCACGAGTTACTCATTTGATCTGCGACCAAAAATAAAAAATATTAACATAAACATATATAGTAATGAATTCTTCAATGTCGTAACAATGTCATCATCATAGTTTACATTGTTGCATTATTTTTATAAACGAACACAATACGCTAATTGTACGTACAACTACAATTACAATAATTAATTTCCCATAAACATAGACCTATACATACGTACGTACTTGTACATATACATAACAATTGCACTCGCATATGTTACGATTACGAATTAACACACTTACCATATCTATCAGTAACTGCTCCGGGAGATGGTGTGATTCGGAAATGCTCAGATCTTTGTATCATATGGGACGTGGCGTCTAATTCATCGTATCCTGATGCCGGATATGGTGCACCTTTTCTCATATATTCTGAAAAAAAATAATAATAATAATAATAAAAATAACGTGAGTACATATACGTTGTTAAAATTTCATACATTTCAACTGAGTCAATGATGACCCAACTACCGATTATCTTATTTATACCTTCTGTTTACTCTAAATTGGTTATCTTATTTGTTGAAACATTTTTAGTAGTTTGGTCAGGTACATAGAAGAGTAAATAATGAATTTTTTTTCATTCCTATTGATACGATGTTATGAACGAATCACTTATTTGAAGTTAAAAAAATTGGATGATTGGAAAAGTACGACCTAAGGGAAAGAATGAAATCCCTTTGAAAAGATGGTCGAACTTTAATAAAGAGCCTCAACAAAATAAATTTTTATTTTATTAAATTACAATAATTTTTAAAAAATTGATGACGTAGTTTAAATCTTTTTACCATCATTTTTTTTTTTCAAATTCCATGATTTTTCAATAAAAACCGAAAAAGGCCGAAAATTACATTTAAAAAAAATAAAATATTTAATTTAAAAATCAATCGAAATCGCAATGTTTCTTTTAGAAAAATATTTTGATAATTTTTCGACATCTTGGGCATGATTTTTGGGAAATCTGGTAGTTGAAAATATTAAAAATTTTTATCAACATTACAGAAGATACTAAAATATTGGTTAAATTTTTGGAAAAAATTTAAAGTACTTCAAAAGCTTGCAAAGCTAAAGTAAAAATCCATAAAGACACCGGATTAAAAAATTTAACTTTTTTGATTCGTAAAAATATTGTTGCAATAATTTAGCATTTTTTCGATGTTTGAAAACAATTTCGTAGACATTCACTAGATTGAATTGAATTAAAAAAAAATTTCTACTTAATTTTTACCGATTAATTCTCAACATTAACCGCAAATTGATGAATTTTTTTCAATAATTATACTTATCAATTCACAAATGTTTCGATAATTTTAGCTAGTTTTAAAATTACTTGACACAATTTTGAACAATATTTCAATGATTTTTGCCAGATTTCAAAAAATTTATGCAACTTTTCATTCATTTATTGGTATTTAATGAGCTTCTCGTGATTTCTATCACTATTATGAAAAATTTATCATATTACAATCATGATTGAGGGTAGGAAGGGTTCAGTGGTGCTATAAAAAGTTGAAACCCCTAAAAGGCACATCTAGAGCATCCACTAAATGTACATACCTAATTTCAAGTTCTTAGTTCGATTTGAAGGGGGGGGAGGTGCGAGGAACAAACTCTAAAAATTATAAAAATGAAAGAAAAAAAACGTTCAAAAAACCACGTTTTGGGGCTGTGAGAGGGTGCAATGGAGCTAAAAAGTCAGGGCCCCCAAAAGTCACATCTAGGCCCTCAACTAAGTGTATGTATCAAATTTCAACTTCATAGGTGAATTAGGTGGGGAGATAGGAAAGAAACAGCCCCTTTTTAAAGGTCAAAAAAAGGGGAAACTTAATCTCCCCTCCTAATGGACTTGGGACGCTGATTTTTGGATATGTTATACAACTTTTGATTCTCTACCAATTAGCTTAAAAAGTAGCGATTTTTACATTTTTGACCCATCAGCAACCCCTCCCCGAAATTGGGGCATAACTGAATTTTAATCCATGTTCATCCCCACTCATATATATCTAATTTGCTACCAAACTGAGCCGATTGACCCAATTGGAACGATTTTGGACGGTATCAAGTGGAGTAAATGATTTTAATGTGGGTTTAACCCCAATTTAACGAAAGATTGTGTTACTTATGATTTTATAATTGAATGGGTCATTTATAAAACCGCATAAGTCCAAACGGTAAAATTTTATAGGAGACACAAAAAACTCAATATCTTGCAATGAAAACGGTTAAAAGGTACATTTAGGGTCCTTACAGACACTACATACCTAATTTCAACCTCCCAGCCCAATTTGGAGAGGAGTTATGCGAAAAAAAAACATTGGAAATTTAAAAAAACGACCAAAAAACAACAAATTCCGGACTCTGAGGGGATGCAATGGGTCTGAAAAGTCGAGACCCCCCCTGCCC
>FIZR01006723.1:0-62192 GCA_900060175.1 Ferrisia virgata
AAAAAAACGCTGAATTCGGTTTCTAGAGCACTTTTTGGTGTTTGGATTGTAGACTAAGTGGTTAGAAATTTCCTCAAATGGACTAGTTGGGTTATTATATTGATAACCTCATTTTATGAATTACCAGATCTCTAAATTTTTTCCCCTATTTCTTAATGATTTTTTTTTTTTTTTTTTTGAAAACACACGAATATTCAGAAGATTATCAATATAATAACCCATCTAGCCCATTTGAGTAAATTTCTAACCACTATTTTGTTCTCAATACGAGTGTAAAATATGGAAAAATATGGAAAAATTACAACAAAAAAAAATACCCAAATGAGAAATCCTGTACAAAAGAACAGGAGATAGAAATTCGCCTCCAATCGGCTAGATGGATTATAATATTGATAAAAAACTAAGTGTACAGACGATAGACTAACAGCTTTATGCTGGCGATTATAAATTTTTATTATCTATCCGGTATACATTTACATTCACCTCTTCCTTGTCTACTTTTTCTCAAGTTTTACAGGTGTATAATATAATAAAATGTACCCAGCGTGTACCAAGGTAGCAGTACCTTTCGTTTCAACGAGCTAATCAAATGTAGGTACTATGTACGGTGCATCAAATAAGGATATACGAGCGAATAGGTAAAACACCTATCATGATAGGCCAGAGCATGAAAAAAAAAAAAAAAAAAAAAAAAAAAGAATAAAGAAGATGAAGAAGAAACACATTTATTGAAATGAGCAGATATATTTTTTTTTTTTTGCTACACAGCTACCATATGCCAACACAAGATGTACGTAACTACAACTAACGCCATTAAAATTGAAAATCAATTGAAATAGCCGCCTATGTTTGATACACAAGTACTGAGATGTACTTATAGGTAGACAGACACGTAAAACGTTTGAGAAAAAAATTGATAGCTAATGTAAACAGCAAACACACAAACGCAGGTACCGTTTTAAAATATATATAAGTTAGCAACGATTGAAAACTCACTGACTTATACGAAGACGTACCTCTTTTACCTATATGTACATATAAAATTAGATATATAAAATGCCATCGTAGCTCTCTGCCAGATACGTCTATGTACTATCACTTGTACTTCAACAACAACAACAACAACAACAGCAACAACAACGACCGATAAACCGTTATAAAAGTTATTTTATTAGCCCTTTTCTTTTTTTTTTTTTTCAATTTAAAACCTACGCTACGTATATTCTAAGCTCCCCTGGAACCATGGTTAAAATCTGTTTAACTGTGGTAAACGTCGAACTACAACTACGAGTATATCACTTTGAAACAATCTGATGTGCAATGTATAGCTCGCTTTGCCCCGTTAATTATGTATACTAGATACATAGGTAGGTAGGTAGGTAAGGTAGGCAGGTACCTAGACTTAGCTTGTATACTTATAATTTCACGTCGCGAATATCAATTTACCATTTAATTACTTCGCAACGTGTCGTCGTATGGTGAATATCTATATCGAAGGGGGCATCGCATCGTATCGTAAATATCCCACCACCGAACCGGAAATTACACCATTGACACTGGTAACATTCTACCCAAAAAGAAAGAGAAAAAAATCAACAAAAACAAAGACAGATTTGGGACCTAGGTCGCTTGTAAATCCTCCACGAATCAATGAACTATTACCTAATTTGACTAGGTCAACGTGACGTAGCCTAAGCATATGTACCTATAAGATAATTAATGAGTTTTAAATTTTAATTCATCGATAAATGTGTGTAAACGTTGGTTGGCTGGTCTGGTCGGTCACGTCATCGCGCCAGTTACTTATTAATGAAATTTTAAACTGTTCCATTAAACTTTCTTTATCGCTACGAGCGTATACGAAATTTATCGTTCGTACCCAAGTACGTAGTATTTCTCTTAAAAAAAAAAAAAAAAAAAAACACATCGAGCGTGTATTATTATTATTTTTAGGTGGGTGATTTTTTTTTTTTTTTCTTTAATCGAGGGATAAATAGTAGGTATAATTTATTCGACACCTTGTACCTTACGTGTATATACTTAACATAACCATAAGTGCACTTGTACACTCGACTACAGGTGTTCGATACCATAGCAGAAATACACATACATCGTAAATTAGGTGTAATTTAACCCCGCAGGCTACCGATACAAATTTTCAATACGTGTACAGGTATCTATATCTACCAATAAGAACTAGCACAACATACTGTATGATGTAATTTATGATAACCTAGGTCCACGTAGAGGTACCGAAACAAAAAAAAAATAAAATGAAAAATGAAATGAAATAAAACTTGCAAAAAAAACGTTTACCTAAACGTACACTATGATTAGCTACTCCCGTTAAATGAATATTATAGTCGTTAAAAAATCTTGATAAATTACGATAATTAAGATGTATTTGACGAATCTTACTTCATATTTGGTGTGTTTTTTTTTTTTATTTTCATTTTCTTGTATCGAGTGTTGGTGTCTAGGTATACATATTTTAGTGCGTAGGTAGATGGGTTTGGGTACATTACGCGATTTATTGATTATCTCCTTCGGCATGAGTGGAGATAAAATGCCTCCAGAGAAGATCTACGTATAGGAATAAAAGTTTAAAAAGAGAAATGAGACGAGGGTATTATGTGGATGATGTAATTTCGCCTCCCCTCTTACCCCTCCTTACATATAAATAGGGTAATAGATTCGTATTATAAATCTTAATACCTATGCTCTCATTTTCGTTCAGTAGGTGGCAAATTAAAACCCTAGAAAAATTTAAGAAAAATTGACCTTTACACCTTTATACATATAATATCTATATACGTATAAAATATAAAATTTGTTTTTCACCAAATGAGCATTAATTTATCGTAAACAAATATTCCATCAAAATCGATTTAATCGTTAATGAAGCGTTCTACACAGTAAATAAAAAAGTTACGTTGCCATTTCAGCCTTATTTTCATAAAGTAGGAATATAATAATACGAATTGTTCATTCATGCAATAGGAAATGTAGTCATGTAGAGTGAATAGCTTAAACCATCCAAAAGACACATGTAAGAGTACTACTAAATTTACACATCAAATTTCAATCCTTCGTATCAATTTAGAAGGTAGATATACGAGTATGTGTGAAACAAGATCAAAAAAACAAAGCATTGCAACGCTGATTTTCGTGAGGTATTTTAATCATGAGAATTGAAAACGAGATCTCCAAAAGGCACACCTAGGATGCCTACTGAATGGGTACATACCTAATTCCAAGGTGCTAGTTCAGTTTAAGGAACAAACTCAAAAAACGAGAAAAGCTACCAAAAAACCGCATTTTTGGGGCTATGAGGGGGCCCAATAGCGTTGAAAAATCGAGACCGCCAAAAGGCACATTAGTTTCCCTGCTGAATGCACGTACCCAATTTCAAGCTCTTAGCTCAATTTGGAGCGGAGTTATGCGAGACATACACCTAAAAAAAACTCAAAAAATGAAAAATCTAACCAAAAGAAAGACATTTTTAGGGTTGGTGGGGGGGGGGGGGGTAATGGGGTTGACAAGTCGGCACCTTTGAAAGACACATCTAGTGCCCCTACTGAATGTACATACCTAATTTCAACATCCTAGTTGATTTTTCTGGAAAATAGGGGAGGAATAGCCCTTTTTCAAGGTCAATAAGTTGCAAAACCCTCATATTTCCCCTCCTAATTGACCTAGGAAGTTGATTTTTCGATATGTTATACAACTTTGCATTTTCTATCGATTGACTCGAAAAGGAACAATTTTCGTGTTCTTGGTCCCTCAGCACCTCCCCCCCCCAAAAGGGACAAAACTTAATTTTGACCCGAGGTCACTCCTATTGATATATTTCTAATTTGCCATCAAACTGAGCCGATTGACCGAATTGGAGCGATTTCGGTCAATATCGAGCATAGTAAATGACTTTAATGTTCGGAAAAAACAATAAATGAATAAAAATAAATATCTGACATTGGCAAAAAAACAGGTTTTGTTGGTATCCCCTCGCTCCCCTAACCGCCGTTGGTCCATAGACTGTAATGGCCTGGTTTTATTGGCAATATGACGTATAAAAATCAAGCTAAAAATAAGAAATATCTACCAAAAAGCTGCTGCATTTTCAAGACTATTAAGGGTTGCGATGGAGCTGAAAAGTTGACACCCTTAAAAAGCATATCTGTATACTAAATTTCAACCTCGTAGATCAATTTTGAAGAGTGTTACGTGTGCCACAAACTTTAAAAATGAGAAAAATCGACTAAAAGTCTACATTTTATGGGCTGTCAGGCAATGCAATGATGCTGAAAGAATTGAAACCCTCAAAGAGCAAATCTAGGATTCTTACTAAATCTGCATAACAAATTTCAATCCCTCAAATAAAAAGAGAGAGAAGTGCGTTAACCAACGTAAAAAAATTAGAAAAACCGATCGAAAAACAACATTCTTGGGACTGTCAGGGGGTGCAATGGGTCTGAAAAAATTGTAACCTCCAAAAAGCACATCTAAAACTTCTTTTAAATGTACATGCCAAATTTCAACTTCATACTTTAATTTCGAGGGGAGATACGAGTAGAATAGATTTTTTTAAATACCAAAAAGAGAGGAAAACTCATATATGTCTTCTCCTAATTGGCTTAGGAGGTTGATTTTTAGATATGTTATATAACTTTTCATTCTCTATCAATTGGTTTAAAAACGAACGAGTACCTCTTCGTACCCCCCTCACTCAACTGTTGGCATAACTGAATTTTCACCCAAGGTCATCCACACTCACAAACATCAAATCTATCGCCAATCTAAGCCCACTGTCCTAATTTGATCGATTTTGGTTGGTATCGAGCTCAGAAAACGATTTTTACATAATCTCCAAAGGAAAATATAAAAATAAGTGAATATCTGGCGTGGCCAAAAATGGTCTCAATGGGCTAGTAACGCCTCAAAACGGATTTGATTGATGCGTCCCCCTCATTCGTCGCATCTCGATTGACCGTGATAGCCTGGTTTTCAATGACAATATGACATAGAAAAACAGACTAAAAATAGGTACCCGAATTTTCATCAGGTAAAATTATCTAATCAAGTATCTTGATTTGTACGAATATTTTATTATGAAAACGTGCGGTTCATAGTTGAATATTCCATTAGCCAGCTATTTGCGCATTTGCAAAAAAAAAGAAGAAATAAAGGTCATTAGGCCTACTTACATAAATACCTTATCGTAAATTTATGAGTAATTTCATGGGCCATTTTATAGTAATTTTCTGTGTTAATAGAGCGAGTTATAAGGTAAATAGGTAATTAAAAAATTCTAAGGAAAGGAATTTCAAACTCAGTTTCCATCACGTGATTTTATTTCTCTGCGACGATAACACTGATACTATACGAATATGAATAAGTAACGAAGAAAGAAGATGTCATATGAAGCCAAAAATATGCTTAATCCGTCACCAATTCAAGTATAAAGATCAAATTTGAGCGATTTTAGCCAGTGTTGAGGTGAGCAAATGATTTTAATCTTGGGGAGGAGAGGAGAGGAGAGGGAGTGGTATAAATACATAAATATCTGATATATCCAAAAATAATTTTAAAGGTCATCTGAGACCCCAAAACCGATTCTGTTGATACTCCTCCCTCCCCCCACTACTGATTGATAGATCAGTCTGGTTTCCTTTGACAATATGGCATAGAAAATTAGGTTAAAAAATGAGGAAAATTACTGACAAGGCAAGAAAGAATATCCAAAGTAAGGAATCGATACGAGCTCCAAGTCAACTGAATCGAATTTTCAGACTACTTTGCTTAATTCTAAGCCGTGTAGAAATTTTATATCAATTTTCGTTCATTAAAGGTCAGTTTTCACCGATTGCAACCTTTTCAGGGGTCCTCAATAGGTATCTCAACACAAAAATAATGTACAAAAGTGGTAGATGAAACATGTTCCCTAGAATAAATTTTTTTTATAAATACATTTTCTCAATTTATAACCAATTTATTTCAAAAGATGTAAAAAATGACCACGTTTGAATGCCCTAAAAAAATTTATTAATGGATGTTAAATCGAAATCATCTGAAATTGACTTCCTACATCTAATTCTTGGGGACGTTTCTCAAAAAAAAAATTTCAAATGCAAAAAGTGACATTATTAAAACGCCCGGAAAAAAAGGGGAAATGGTGAAAATTTTCAACAACGATTATTTTAGATATAAACATGTGTAATAATTCCATTACATATTTTTTTTGGAAATTAATAAACTTTGAACCAGTTTTGCCAGTTTAAAAAATAGAGTCGAAAAATTGAAAAATTTTGTGACCCCCCCCCCCTCTCCCAGGTCACCGTCCCAAAAAAGCAAAATTCAGCCCATCGTAGCAAGTACTAAGCGAGAAGTTAATTTTATTCAAATTAAAATATTCAAGTTGCATGATATTTAAAAGTTTACAATTTTGAACAAAGTAGAATTGCACATAGAAGGGGGGAGGGGAGGGTGTTTCACTAGTGTTCGTTTTTGGACATGTATAAACTCCCTCCCCTCCCCCTCCCTCCCATCAACAAAAAATTCTATTCTTAAAAAAGGCGTACTAAGATGGATATATGGGGATGACCATAAAATTCTTCTCAACTCCCCTCCAGTTTCTTAAAAAATTCCAATTTTTTCGGGAGGAATTTCACCTATTTCACCTTTCAACGTTGACATTTGGTGACTTTCTATCGATTGGGAAAAAATAAATTTTTGACGTTTTTAATCAACTGTAATCAATTTTTAAAATACTTCGACTGAATCTATTTTCGATCCAAGAATTTTGCGCGAAAATTTCAACGATTTAGGTCGGTATTGATCCGAGTGATAAATTTTTTTCGATCAGAGGGAAGCGTATGAAAGATACGAGAGAGGGAAAAAAATCTAACGTCATCGGAAAAATCATTGAAATGTAATTCTAGTGTCTATAAATGAGCAGTATATCATGTACAATGGTCTCTGGTTCACTTTAAAGTCGTTTAGGTTGATGAAGTATAACAGCTGAATTTGAGTAGGGAGGGAGGTCGAGTTAATTACCTATAAAATTACAAAGTTATTACACTTATCATCCGAACACAATCCACATATCTGTGTATCGTACATCAACGTATCAACGTTAAGTTACATTTTAGTACATCCGTAAAATATGTAGAGAAAAAAAAGGAGGAGGGGATAATGAAGGTAATTAATTACCCTAACTTTCAATCGGTCTGAGATTTATTCCAGATTAGAACAGCACAGTTTGACAAATTTATTCGTTGACAGCATAAAACTAAAATGGCTAAATAAATACGATAATACAACGATCAACCATACTACTCTATCGCATCGAGTCGAGGAAAAAAAACAAGCAAAGGAGGACGAATACGACGAAATTGAACGAAAGTAATATCAAATGGAAAAAAAACAGGAATGAAAGGCTAAAATTAACAAGACATCTTCCGAAAGCCCCTGTACCTAATGATGGATTGTTCGAGTCGTCTACGGATGAAAAATTAATACAACATCACGAGCTCACCTCGTATACGATAAATCTCTCCGCCTAGATACCTAAGATTTTTATTATGATCATGTGTTGTGGTGTAGACTCGGTACACTGTGCATCTACGTACTCGTACAGCTTCTTCACTTCGCCTCTCTCAGCAGACCATACAGATGAAGAAGATTTTACGCGCACGATGAAAAAAAAAAAAAAGAAAAAAAAAGAAAATTAAATCTATCGATTCTTCTGGCTTATACAAGGCGACGTGTAATGTGTCTTGTACACATTCGCAAATGATAAACGACCTATTACGCGAACATATTTACTCTGGTAATTAGCGAATTAACGCCGATAATTGGCCGTTATGGAAACAATATTAAAAACACGTTGAAAAATTACACATTAACGATTTATGGCGAAATAACTCTCGAGGCTATTTGTACAGGTAGGTACAGGTACCTAAGTTAGCATACCTACACATATATATGTATATACGAGCATAGTGGATATTTATTAATAGCGTACGTAAATGTGTATTTTCTCGCTTAGCTTTGAATATGGCTAGGTAATTTATACGCATGTACGAGTAATATGGACGAGGAGGTATACATAGGTTTTTGCAATTACACTTGTCTAAAGGACTTCCGCGTTGAAAGAATTTCAAATTAGAAAAATCAACCATCCAACCGTATAAATTTTACAACATTAATAATAATCGTTTTCTCAAACCGTAAGAATTTCATGGAGAGCTGCGACATTTTCGCGTTCTCAGTTCTAGGATAGAGAAAGAGGGAGAGAGAGAGGAGGGGTACCTTTATATACTTATAAGAAACTCGTCCTAGTCGTAACTATTCTCTCTTCTTGATTTCTTTCCCTTCTGTTTGCGACGTATTTAATTTAAATCAGCCAAGAATATAAGGATAATACGCAGATGGCGTATAATTCATGAAATTTAATTTAATAAATTTTTCCATTTTCTATTCGCTTTGCTCGGATGTGAACTTTGTGATAGGTAAATAGGTAGGTAGGTATAAGATACGTAGTCGACTTCTTGAAACTCATTCGCTACGGTTGGTCTTCGTTTGATGTGCACCTTCGGATCTACTCAACAGGTACTATGGCTAATAAGTAGATTACCACGTGTGCCCAGTGTGACCAGTGTGCATGTACATCGACTGGTTCGGGTAGCAGTAGCCGAAGCTCGTGGGCGAACCGGCAACCACTTTTCGTACGTACATTAATTTATCAACCGGTGGCAGACAATTTTCTAAATTATTCGGCTCTCGATACAAATAGTACGACGTATTGAATGTTTTGCGTATATGTATTATATATATATATATAGATTCGTAGCCAGCCCAATGTTGACCGCTGTATACAATGTACGAATGTATATATCCAAATCCAAATCCATGTACCTACATTACGAACACGTAGTGGACAGAGCTACTAACGTATGCTCAGATAAACACACGCCACTGTGGTGGATTCATTGGTGAACTTTTGAAATTTGAACGAATGCCAAAAATACACTATGCACTGTGCCTATACAAATGGGTAAGTATGTGTTGGGCAGTTAAGCTACGCCACGTCTTCGTCGTAGGTTTTTTTTTTCTTCTTCGGAGTCGATCCGAATTGAAAATATTTTCTCTTCATTTTCAGACTAATTTTCTACCTCATATTGTCAATGAAAACGGTATAGGAGGGGGGGGGGTTATCAACAAAATACGTTTTGACGTCCTGGAAGACCGATTTACGACTATTTTTGACAATGTCAGGTTTTCATTTTGATTTAATTTATCTTTTTGTCAAAATTGAAAAATTATTTACTCAACTCGATACCGACCAAAATCGAACAAATTTGGTGAATAGATTTTGATTGGTGTGCCATTTGATGTTCCGAAGTGGAGATGACCTCGGGTCAAAATTCAGTTGAGCCCAAATTTGGAGGAGGGGCTTCTGAGAAGGCTAAAATGGCAAAATTGTTCCTTTTTGTGTCATTCGATAGACAATCCAAAGTTATACAATATATCTAAAAATCAGCTTCCCAGGTCAATGAGGACGAAAGATATGATGATTTTGCTCCTTTTTGAGCTTGAAAAAGACCCCTTTTTTCGTCAAATGTCAGTTGGGAAGCTGACATTTGGTATGTGGACTTGGTAGGTACCATAAATATGCCTTTTGCGAGTTTTCACTTTTCAGACCCATCGCGTCCCATTACAGCTACAAAAATGGATGGGAATTGACCTAGAATAAGAAAAAATTCGTTAAACATCGTGGAAAAATTGATAAAAATGGGCAACGTTGATCTGAATTATGAGAAAAATTGTCAAAAAACGTTGAAAATTTGATAACAAAGAGTAAAAAAGCGCGGAAAATTGACCTGAATTACGAAAGAAAATCGTTGAAAATCACTAAAAATTGGGTTATAAGTTTAACAAAAATGAGTAAAAAAGTACGAAAAATTAGACAATAATTGTAAAAAAATCATGCTTATGAAAATTGAAAAAGAGCATCGCCAACCGGTGCTTTTCTCCTGATTAGCATTGCGGGTAGGAAGGGTTCAATGGGGCTAAAAAGTCTAGTCCCCCAATAGGTACATCTAGGGCCCTTACTAAATGTATACACCAAATTTCAACTTTCTGGGTCAATTTGTAGGGCAGTTATGCGAGAAACAAACTCAAAAAATCAGAAAAAACGACCAAAAAACCACTTTTTTGGGGCAGTGGAGGGGTGAAATGGGGTTGAAAAATCAAGACCCCCAAAAAGACACATTTAGGACCCCTACTTAATGTACACACATAATTTCAACTTCAAAGCTCAATTTAGTGGGAATATAGGGGAGGAACAGCCCTTTTTTCAAGGTCAAAAAGGGCGAATACCCCCATATCTCCCCTTCTAATTGATTTAAAAGATCGATTTTTGGATATATAATACAACTTTTGATTTCCCATCGATTGGCTAAAAAGGGGGCAATTTTTGCCTTCTTGACTTCTCAGTACCCCCTCCCTCACATTGGGGCATAATTGAATTTTGACCCAAGTTCATCCCCACTCTTATATATCTGATCTGCCACCAAACTGAGTCGATTGACCGAATTGAAGCGATTTTGGTCGGTATTGAGGGGAGTAAATGATTTTAATGTTTGGAAAAAAAATAAAAATAAATATCTGACAGATAGAAATCATCTTAATGATCTTTTAAGAACCCAAAACTGATTTTGTTGATACCCCCCCCCCCCCCAAAACTGATTTTGTTGATACCCCCCCCCCCCAATTCGCCATTGGTCGATGGACTATAATAGCCTGGTTACATTGACAATACAACATGGAAAATTAGGCTAAAAAATAATGTGAAAAGTGTGTCAAAATTGACCTCTCAATTATGAAATAAAATCATTGAAAATTGATTAAAAATGTACCAAAAAAAGGTAAAAATTGAAAAAAATTGAACGAAAATAACGAAAAATGTTTTGAAAAATGGGTGAAAATTGACCGAAATTATTGAAAAAAATCATCGAGAATCGGTTATAAATTTGACAAAAACGAGTAAGAAGTGCCAAAAATTCAACAAAAATAACGAAAAAACTTTTAAAAAAGTGGGTGAAAATTGACCTAAATAATGAAAAAATGATGAAAAATCATTGAAAATAAAGTAAAAGTTTGATACGAGTGGTAAAAGTGGTTTAAAATGATTTTAAAATATTGAAAAAACGTCGACAAATAGATAAAAATTGACCTGAACTGCGAAAAAAATCGTTGAAAATCATTGAAAATTGGAAAGAAAATTAACAAAAAATGGGTGGAAATTGATCTAAAATGTATGAAAAAAAACGTCACAAATGATGGAAAACTTGATAAACATAAGTGAACAAGGGCTAAAATTGGTCAAAAACCACGAATAAAATGTTGCAAAACGAGTGAAAATTGACCTAAACTATGAAAAAGATTGTTAAAAATTATGAAAAATATTCCAACACGTTCAAAAATATTCGAATCATGCAACGATCCTTCCCCTTTACTCACGTCGTTTCCTTTCATCTGAAGACCTTATGTATGGGGATTCGCTTTAATGAAAATTTGAAAATTCTTAAATTTAACTTCTGTCTCCTCTCCACCTTTCCGCTTTTCTACGACTGTTAACGTACGTATCAAAAGGTACGCACCGAATAAAAATCTCCGTCACACAAGAACCGGTTAAAAAAATAACGATAAAATACGTACGTAAAAATGGCAATCACGATCTACTATAATTATAATCGCAAGTACGTACGCAATTTTTGCAACATGTTTAGATTGTTTACGATACCAATGTTATTGGTATGAAATCAGGTGTGTTCTATTTGACGTAGGTAGACTACGTGTATACGTACGTCTACATGGTCAATAAATATCACGATTTTGGCTCATTGATACTTATAATTCGTATTGGAAAAACTATTACGAGTTCATTCATCTGATTATCGAATACAATTAAATAAAATATACGTAAATTAATGATCTGTCTGTAAAGGGTATAATAAAAGATCCTACTTTAGTACATACAAACATCCCTCCCATTTCGGTTATTAATTTGTGCATCGTAGCCAGGATACCTACTACAAAAAAATACCAACTCTTAAGACGATTATGTTGTAAAGAAAGACTAACAATAACAACACACAAAAAAAAAATACAAACACACACGTAGCGTTCAATGATCATTAGTTATAGTAGGTACCTAAATCTATAGGTATAGACGCATACGAACAGTCGATATAGGTTTGAATAAACCTAGCAATTTTTTGAATTTATTAGAACAATATAATATAGGTACCTATTTCGTTGGCATATTTTAAAGTAAAGTGTAGAAGAAAAAAGCGAGTAAGAGCAAAGCACACAAATAACAATAACAATGAATACCTGAAGGTAACTACAAGGTTGGTAGTAGGCCATCCCATTACAAAAGACGTATCTTCCGATTTATTCAGTTCACTGACATCGTCCAGACAGCATTTCGTTAGCCATATTTCTGATATTCGGACTTTTTCCTTTAATTTGAAATTACCGCCAGAACGTGCTTTCGCTATTAAAAGCAAATCGTTGAACAAAAACAGATGACGGTCTTGACTCTGCACACCCTGCAAGAAAATAATTTATAATAAGAAAAAATAATAAAAAAAAAGCTTTTTCAGCCTGATTTTCGTGACACATTAGAATCGTGAAAATTGAAAAAATCACCATTGAGGATAGAAAGGTTCAATGGGGCTAAAACGTCAAAACCCTCAAAAGGTACATCTAGGGTCTCTACTGAGTGTACATACCCAATTTCAAGTTCCTAGCACAATTTGGAAGAGAGTTATACGAGGAACAAATTCAAAAAATAAAAAAAATTGACCAAAAAACCACATATTTGGAGCTATGAGGGAGTGAAATGAAGCTAAAAAGTCTAGACCCCCAAAAGAAGCATCTAGGATCTCTACTGATGCACATAAGCAATTTCGAGTTCCTAGCACAACTCGCAGGGGAGTAATGCGAAGGAACAAACTCAAAAAATAAGAGAAAATAACCAAAATACCACATATTTGAGAGGCTGCGAAGGGGTGAAATGGTGCTGAAAAATTGAAACCCCCAAAAGGCATATCTACGACACCTGCTGAATATACATGCCTAATTTCAGTTCTTAACCTAATTTGAAGAGGAGTTCGAACCTAAAAAATAGGAAAAACCCACCACAAAACTACATTTTTGTGGGGTTGTCAGGGGGTGTGATGGGGCTGAAAAGTCGACACCTCCAAAAGGTACATCTAGAGTCCCTACTGAATGTACATACCTAATTTCAGGTGAAGGGGAATTATGCGAGGAACAAACTCAAGAAATAGGAAAAACCGACCAAAAAACCACATATGTGGGGCTATTGAGTGGGGGGGGGGTGATGAGGCTGAAAATCTAGGTCTCCAAAAAAGGCACATTTAGGGTCCCTACTAAATGTTCATACCAAATTTCAGCTTCCTAGTTCATTTTGATGGGGTCCTTATCAAGGTGAAAATGGGGGCAAACCCTCACATCTCCCCTCCTAATTGACCTAGGAAGTCGATTTTTGGATATGTTATACAACTTTGAATTTTCTATCTGTTGATTTAAAAAGGAACAATTTTTGTGCTTTTGGCCCCTCAGCACCTCCTCCCCCAGAATGGATCAAAACTGAATTTTGACCCGAGCTCATCCCCACTCATATATATCTAATCCACTGTCAAATTGAGCCGATTGACCAAATTGGAACGATTTCGGTCGGTATCGAAAAAAGTAAATAATTTTAATGTTCAGGAAAATAAAATAAAAAAAACAAAAATAAATATCTGATACGGTCAAAAATGATCTTAATAGACTTTCAGTACCCCAAAATGCATTACGTTGGTCACACCCCCCTCTCTCATCGCCCTTGGTCGATAGACTGTAATAACGTAGGTTTCTTTGACAATATGGCATAGAAAATCAGGCTAAATATTTAAAAATAATGTATCAATCGGTCGCGACTGGTCGTCTGCTTTAGGCAGATATTCTTCTTTATGGTATTTTCTAGGTGAATGGACAAACAAAAAGATATAGGATTTTTTTATCCTACCTTAACGAAGAGAAATCTCAATCTGTCGAATAAGTGCGAAGACCTTTACTAGGAATTGTGCGAATTCCTTGGTACCTATCTACATCTTATACGTACGTAGCCTACTTGTTATTTGTACAACAAGACGATATAGACGTAGAAAAGGCCTTTTTTTTTTCATCGCAAGACTCTCTCCCAAATAGACGAGTTCATCAAACTCGCACTTGCGCATGCATTATGTGAAATACATTTGCATAGAGCCTTTACGAAACAATACATGAAAATAAATACTTCTGGAGCCTGACGATGTAACATCTATACGTAGGTATCGAGGATAATTTTCGAGGAATATATCTCTTCTTTGAATGGATACCGTGTAATATTGTCTTTTCATTGTACATAGGTACCGTATTTGAAAAAATACACCAAAGAAATCGCCCTTCTTTGAAACTGTTTCATTTAAAAACACGAACATTTAAACGCTATTTTTTTGTTAGTTAACATTCTTTTGAAAATTCAAACAGGCAATACTTACGCTGGAGAATTGAACAGGCGCTTCCATCAAAAAAGTCCTCTGCTCGGATCCAGACAGAGGAGTTTTTTGAGACGGAGGTGACTCGGATCTGAGAGATTTGGTAGAAAGAGCTCTCTGAAGCCGGGCAGCGGCTCCGGATCTTTTCCTCATCAGGCCTTTGACCTTCTGTAATACATAAAAGTGCAGGAGATTATTACAAAGTATAGGAAAATGGTCGAGTTAATAAGACCAAAGAAGATTTAAGCATATAGAAATAATTAAATGGTGTAATTATTCTAACTTTAACATTATAAAATTCTGCTTTGATTGTTTTATTTATTTTTTTTTAATTCGGTAACCCTCTTCATTCTCGGCCAACATCCAAGAATCAAAATAGCATCTTCGAAGAATGATTTTTTTAACGACGTGATGGTTTTTTTTTTTTCTCCCTTAATTACCCTGATGAGTAGATGCCGAGCCATGAGCATAAGCTCTGTTGGTATGTTTTGTATACATAATTAGGTAGTTGAGAACATTCGTTAACATCTTTATTTCACTTTAATCATTTCACGATGTGATTTTATTCGATCGTAAAAATAACACTATTCGAATATTTTTTTTAAACTCAGTTTTACTATACAAATTGGATTGAAACCAAATAAGTCTTACGAAGTAAAAGATGGATGATTTTTAGCCTGGTATTTTCTGTCATATGGCGGAATGATACTAGGCTATCGAGCTATATAGGGCTATAGAGCATACAAAGGAGAAGGGATTATCAGAAAAATCCATTTTGGGGCCGTAGAAAACCTTTTGAAGCCATTATTAGGCAAGTTAAATATATATTTATTTTTTTTAGTTTTTCACTAAACCGAAATTAAAATCATTTACTTGGTTCGATATGATGGGCTTAGATTGGTGGAGCATACGCTATAATTCACATAAATGAGGATGACGTTCAGTCAAAATTTAGCCAATACTAAAATTTGGGCACCGGATGCAGAGGAGGGAAAATAGGAAAATTTGTTGGTTTTCAAGCCAGATTAAATATGAATTAAATCAAATTAAAAATTAAATGAGGCCACCGAGAACCCTTATGAATCGCAAGGAAAAACTCTCGAGTAAAATGAGGTCCAAAGCCTAATAAAATTCATGGTAAGCCAAATTTTGGATTATGCGTTAATCATGGAGTCGGTTATAAGCGAAAAAAGTTCCGCTCCCCACGTGTGAAATTAACCTCCGAAGGGAGTAAAAACCACCAGGAAATTATATCATCTATACGACTTGAGGGAAGCCCCAAATAAAAAAGTGCCAAGGTACAAAAATATTTTATACAGGATTCTGCTTCAGATAAAATTTTTATTTTTTGCGCAATAAGAGCTATTCAAAGTTGACTCCCATCCAAATTTTCCTATTTCAGCATAACAAATTCACTTATACCAGTTGAAATATGCTTTCAATATCAAAAATGATCCGGTCAAAAAATGTTCTACGTTCAATTCTGTATCATAAGAGTCGATTAGTTTTCTTGAAAGTTACATCAATGAACCCCGAAATGGGGAGAAGCTAAAACTGAGGTTCAAAATGTCATTTGATACGCAACTTTTTTTTTTCGTGGGTTCATAACTATTTTTTTACTTTTCCAGCAAAGAATTAAAATTCATTGAGTAAGAGGAACAGAAAAGATAAAAGAGAAAAAACAATTTTTATCACCTCTTCATTTTGGGGCCCAATTTTGCAACTTTCAAGAAAATTAATCGACTTTTCTGATACAGAATTGAACGTGGAGTACTTTTTGATCAGATCACTTTTGCGATTGAAAACATATTTGAAAAGTTATAAACGACTTTAATATGCTGAAATAGAATAATTCAAAAATGTGTCAACTTTGAGCAGGTCTTATTACGAAAAAAATTAGGTTTTTTAAAAAAATGAAAATTTCATCGGATGCAGGATTTAATATAGAACATTTTTGAGCTCTTGAGCTTTTTTCATTTGTGACTTCCCTGAGGTAGTACACGAGAAAACTAAATTTTCTGGTGATTTCGGTCCCTTCAAGGAGGACTTCTTACCCCTGTAATTTATATCATAATCCAAAATTCAGCTCAATGTGAATTTTGTCCAGTTCAGGCTTTTTTTGGAGCTAATTTGACTGTACCGTGAAAAAATAATTTTACGATGCTAAATTGCTGATATTTCAAATTATTTTTCGTATGAGAGTGGAAAGGAAGCCACTGATGAAAAAGAAGTCGAAAACTGGGAAAGTAAAATTGAAAATATTTCTTCCTGCTGCTACAACTTTTTTTCAGTTCTTTATCAGCTTACTAAGATATATCTGCCCCTTTAGTCCCATTCTCTACATTATAATAAGTCTGAAGTCTGAGACAGACAGATATTCATCTTGTAGCTTACTACTTATACAAAAAAAAAAAAAACCGCACACACACTCGGTCTTTTCTAAATAAGAGTAAAGAATAATTCGCAGACCACAGCACACGAAATTTCCATTTATTATTTAAAAAAAAGAAGAATATCCACACTACAAAAACCTATAATAATAATAATACCAAATACACTTGTGCAAATACAGCAAAATGTAGGTATAGAAGTAGACAACTAAGTGATTCTTTTCTTCGACGAATTAATTCGATTTATCAATAATATGTCAACGAGAGACGAACATACACGCGCCAAGAATCTGGGTGAGTATAAAACAGGTGAGAGGTTCCACGATGTCCAGACTACTTTTCAAACCCCGACTCGCGACTGTGTTAACGCTGCACTAAAGATGGAGCCTTATTATTCTGGACATTCAAAATGAATTATCGAATGTCATCCTTCATTCCACAGCTTGCTATCTTATCTTCAGACAGACTAAATTTTAAGTATACTCGAGTGTACAAAATGAACACTAGTATGTTTAGAAAAGCATCTCGCTCTCCTTGTCCCTCTCATTCTTCTTTTCCCTCTTTCTCTCTCTCGCAAGATAGTAAATCTACCTCGAAGTATATCTCGCGTTAGGATTAATAGTTTATTTGCGAGATTTTCTTTTTTTTCTTCTTTTATTTTCTCTTTTACTATCCTGATCCTGCGATCTTACATAAAAGTGGTACTTATCTGGGTATCAAAGCTCTCTTAATCTTTACACACGACGATGAAATGAAAATCACATACTTACTGGGGTATTGTGTATTCTTATGGGTAAAATTGAAAGTAACAATGAACAGAAAGGATGCAAAAAATAAGTCGAATATAAATTGATTTTTTTTTTGAAATTTCAAATAAACGAGACAAAAATGTTATGTTTCTAGTTTGAGCGTACCCCCTCTTCCCCTCCACATGAGTTTTGAGGATATAAAATTGTTTAAATTTCCAATTTAAATAGACCATTACAATTTTTCTCTTCCTTTTTCGTCTTTTCATTTAAGAAGTTGAAAAAATCTAAATTGTTCGATGGAGGGGAAAGGGGATGCCAACTAAATTCGTTTTGGAGTCCTAGAAGACTATTACAACCATTTGTGACCATGTCAGATATTACCATCGAAAGATATTTAATAGCGCATTCTAGTAGACTATCAAAATTTGGACAATCAAATCCCGGATTGTTCAGATTCTGATGGTCTGAATGTTGATAATTTTAACATTGATGGTCAACTGTTCTGGGCTATTTACATCTCTGGATGGCCAACAATTGCATTATGTTCGACAAAATAGTTAAATGTTATGAAAAAAAATGCCAAACAAATTCCAAAATTCTTAATGTTAAAAAAAATCACGAATTTTTTCAGATATGTCACTTCAAATGCAATTTGGACTTCTGCTGGAACCAAGGAAGTGATAGCATAAAGAATTTTTGAAATTTACTCAGCATTTTTTTTCTTAATATTTAAGTTGACGTTCAGGGTGTTGGTAGTCCAGATATGGATGGTCAATTGTTGACAATTCACTGTTGATAGTCCGGATCTTGATGGTTCACTATTGATGGTCAACTCTAGACAGTCCATAGTTGACTATCAACTATTGACGGTCAAGTGTTGACAATCTGGACCATCAATAGTTGACAGTTCAGATCTCGATGGTGCAGATGTTGATGGTCCACTATTGTTGGTCAACTCTTGAAAGTCCTTAGTTGACTATCAACTATTGATGGTCAAGTATTGACAAATCTGGGCCATCAAGAGTTGAAAGTTCAAATCTTGATGGTGCGAATGTTGATGGTCCACTACTATTGGTCAACTCTTAACAGTCCACGGTCCATAGTTGACTATCAACTACCGATGGTCAAGTGTTGACAAATCCGGACCAACAAGAGTTGAGAGTTCAAATGTTGATGGCCCACTACTATTGGTCAACTCTCGATAGTCCATAGTTGACTATCAATTACTCATAGTCAAGTGCTGACAAATCTGGATTGTCAATAGTTGAATTGTTTGACAAAAAATTTGACCAAAACTAAAAATCATTTGCTCAACTCGATACAAACCAAAATCAATCAAATTTGAGAAATACACTTAGATTGGCGGCGCATCTGATAATATGGAGTGGAGATGACCACGGGTCAAAATTCAGTTATGCCCAAATTTGGAGGAGAAGGTGCTGAGAAACAAAACCCGTTTTTTTTAGCCAATTGGTAGGCAGTCCAAAGTTGCATAACATATCCAAATATCAGTCCTCTAAGTTGATTAGGAGGGGACATATGCAGAGTTTCCCCATATTTGACCATGAAAAAAAAACTGTTCCCTCTCTATCTCGCCTTCAAATTGAGCTACGAAGTTGAAATTTGGAATGTAAATTTAGTACTGGCTCCTGATGTGCCTTTTAAAGGCCTCGACTTTTCAGCCACGTTGCACCCTCTCAGAGCCCTGAAAATGTATTTTTTTGGTTAGTTTTACTTATTTTTTGAGTTTTTTCCTCATATAACCACTCCCCACCCCCTTCCTCAAAATTGAGCAAAGATGTTGGAATTTGGTATGTAGATTTAGTATAGATCCTAGATGTGCCTTTCGGAGGTTTCGACTTTTCAACATCACTGCAACCCCCTTCGGTCTGGCTTCCTCATAACTCCTCTCCAACTTGATCAAGGGGATGTACGAGGCTGAGTTTTGGATACGTAACATAAATTATGGTAAAATTTTTGAACCATTAACGACCATGACTCGATGAAATGTAAACGGCCAGTTTTCTTTTACACAACAATACAAGTAAATACGTAAACCTTACAAGGTGTACATACGTTGGTAAAATAAAAATAGGAAATATACTTTTATAACTGAGTAAACACAACAAACGCCTATAAATGGCACCTTGGTTGTTACATTACGCAGGCACACGCCGGGTACATTATTACAATTAACAATTACTCGTTTAATAGTTGTAAACTGTTGTAATGTTACCTTCTGCCCCACATTGAGTAACGGATCATTATTGTTTAGACTTGGAGATGTAACACGATCGTACACTTATGAGGAGTTGGCTACCTATACTTAACCTACTGTATACGGACACATATAATATTCAAGTTACCCGAACATAGTAGCTGTACTATAACTATCAATTAAAACACATGATAATATAAGTGTGTTTTTCAACGAGCGATGAGCCAGGGTTTGAAGGAAAGAAAAAAAAAACCATCAACGACCATATTTAGTGGCGTAACCAAAGCATATACTACTTATAATGTAACTGATAAGGATATACTGCATTATAGACCTACGTATAGAGTGTTTTAAGCATATACTTATTTATAGTATACCTACAAGTACGAATATACTATGTGTACGACAAGGTAGGTATAATATAGCTATCTAGCCATAGTATAGCACTTACCATTGTTAGAGCTTCTGCGTCGTACAGTCTCAGACAGTCATTAGGGAATAGATCTTGTATACGCTCCAAATCGCTTTCCCGTTGTCCTCTCTTCGCCGCCTGGATAACATTTTAAAAATATACACAAATGTATAATGTGTATCGTGTTACTTTTATGCTAGATGGTACATTTAGACTATATATACCTAGCTAGTACCCATACTGTATAATATTATTATTATGTTAAACTTGATAAATTTCAGTTATTAACGCGTTACGATGATAATTAGACGACGCGAATACCGCTAAACGGATGTCTTATCAATATCGCATACATACAATCCTCGTAACTATTCTCAAATATTTTATACGTAATTAAACCTGCAACTACCGTTTATTAAATACTTCGAAATCACAGTTAAGTAAATAAAGTGTATTCAATGCATGTACGTATTTGAAATTAATGAACGTCATATTTGTCATTTTGACAACTGACCATGTTGAAGAAGCTACCTAAAGGTACCAGAAATCGAAATGTAAAGTTTTAAGCTACCATAAAATAGAAATTCATGGACTTTTAAGAAAAAAATTGATTAATTTCAAAATTTAACATTTTTTTTCTTCATTGGGAAGCAATTTTTAGGGTTTCTACTCAGATTATGAAGTAGAAGGGGGCGGGGTTGCACTGATACTTATTTTAAAGATTTTTAGTAGTGAGCTCATAATAGCTTTTTCAGAAGCTATCTACAAAAAACTGTAAAAATTGAAAATGTTCACATATTTTTTTATACGTGTATCGCTACAGTTTGCAAACCACTTCATCCCCACTCGTGATTTTTTACCATAGCCATTCACTTATATTTCTTACGTTTTGGCGCAATCGTTTCGCTTCCCTCACATTTACCTTAAAAATTTTTGGCCCCTTTGGTTATTTAGGTATGCTAATCGTTATACATGTAAGTCTAATGAGTTGACCCACCACGGGTATAAGGGAAGGGAGGTTAATGCGAAACACCTGGTATGTTTGCCCAGCCTCTGAGTCGCAGGGGCTCATCTACTGTGATTTACCAAAAAAAATTACGCAATTTCGTATAAGCTTTTTAAGCGAGTGCAGTTCGTCAACCAAAATAGGCAAAGATTGGGGATTTAATTAAGAGAAAAGAGAATTTTATCTAGATCATCATTTTGTTGTTAGTTTTTGTAATAGCAGAACAGGGTAGCAAGCAATTTATGAATTAATAAGAAAACCGTGCACCAAAACCACAAATTTTCATAATTTTTGTTGAATTATTCAAAAATTTGTACCCATGGAACATAAATTAAATTAATATAATTGGAAGGATAAAATTTTCTCTTTTCAATGCCGTAAATCTCATCTCTCCAACTCACTTGGATGAAAAATTATGAGTGTTTAAATTTTAAAATATACAAATGAAATTTTGTAAAAACTCAATTTCTCATTATTTTGAAGAATTCAAAAATTTTCAGGATTTTTTATCATTCAGGAAATCGGTCTCCCAGCCTCAAATTTGACAGACATCCAAACTAATTATCCGTTGTTTCTCTGGCAATTTTCGAAACCGATTACTTGACCTGTTTAATTCACTAGAGTTAATTTATCTCTGTTTCTGTGCTCTCTTTTTAGCCTCATTTTCTATGTCATGTTGTCAATGAAAACCAGAATGTCACAGTCTATCAACAAACGGCGGGGGGGGGACTAATAAAAATTCATTTTGGGATCTTAGAAGACCACTAAGACAATTTTTAGTCTTGTCAAATATTTTTTCCCCCAAACTTAAAAATTATTTAATCTGCTCGATACAAACCAAAATCGCTCCAATTCGATGAATCGGTTCAGATTGTCGGCGGATTAGATATATATATGAGTAGGGATGACCTTGGATCAAAATTCAGTTTTTCCCCATTTTGGGAGAGGGGGTACTGAGGGGCCAAAAACACATAAATTCTTACTTTTTGAGTCAATCGATAGAGAATCCAAAGTAGTATAACATATCAACAATTCAATCTACTAGGTCAACTAGGAGGGGAGGGATGAGTGTTTTTCCTCTTTTCAACCTTGAAAAAGAGCTGCTCCTCTCCTATCTTCCTGCCAAATTGAGCGTGGGAGTTGAAATTTGGTATGTACATTAAGTAGGGGCTCTAGATGTGTCTTTTGGGGGTCCCAACTTTTCAGGCCGATTTCACCCCCTCATAGCCCCGAATATGTGGTTTTTTGTCGTTTTTTTTTTATTTTTTGAGTTCGTTCCTCGCATAACTCTCCTCCAAATTGGGCTAAAAAGTTGAAATTAGCAATGTATAGTCAGTAAGGACCTTAGATGTGCTTTTTGGGGGTGTTGACTTCCTGGCTTCATTGAACCCATCTTACTCCCAATGCTGATTAGGAAAACATCTTCGCAAAGCGATGCTTTTTTACAATTTTCATGATTTCAATATGTCACGAAAATCAGCCAGCGATGCTTTTTTATTAAAAATTCATTATCAGTTTGCTAAAAACGCAGCTACGATAAACGATATCGGGTATTATTATTTGTTTAAACATTAGCAAATGAGTGGCTGTGTCGAACTGTCGAGTGAGTATTGGAACTTCGATTAAGCAAGCGTTGTTTTTTCCTCGAGTATAAGTAATTAATGAAAGTGATTATTTTCGTTGATGTTTAAAAGGCCTGCCGCAATATTTGTAATAAAATGCGACGTACGACGACACAGCAGTGGTGCAAGTGGTACAGTAATGGTACCATAAATGTATACGTATTTACTATTTAGCTATGTTCAACAATAAATCTATTTAAGTTTTATCTGGTTTTCTGTAAGTACTTATATGTATATAGGTATTATAGATGATGTCATTATGTATGATACCTACAGTAAGGTATAGGATATAAACGTGATCAAGCTGCTAATCTAATCTCAATTCGGTATTTTCATCTGTCTACCGGCTATACGCATTATTTACTTAGCTATACCTACAACCTTTAAAATGATTTAATAATCGAAAGTGTATGGGTATTAAGAAGAAGCATACCATACACATATAAGACGATACGACGGTCGAGCAATTTAATCTTTATCTCGGTTTCAACTCCGGAGGTAAAATTTGCATTCGATGTATTCTTCTTAGCTATAGCATGGGCACGTTGCCTGAAGCTTAATCGATTAATTTTTTTTTCCCCTACCGTACAATAACCAAGAAGTGTGTACCGATGGAATAAACTAAGTATGCGAGCTTGCGAGGTTGTAATAGATGATATTGGCTAATTAATAACGCCAGTTTAAAATAGCCTGTACTTACGAATACGAGCATCCAGCTATCTACGTTACATACCCTGGTTGGTAGTAAAGTGTACGTAGGTCCTATGTAGGCACTGAAGAATATTTATAGTACTGTAGATTTATCAGTCAGATAGTAGAATATTGAGAGGAGTTGACGAACGAATGATAACCTCGTTGTGTATAGTGTTACGTGATACTTATGTTGAGTTACATCTCGATGTAGGTAGAGGTACATCGTATACGTAGACGTATACGTATTATCACTTCATACATTGATTGCGGTGAAATAGCGATGTAGGACTGTAGGACATGATGCTAGTGGTACGAATTAGACGTTGGAGACCCTGCGTTGATTTCACGGTGTAGGATTACTTGGCGAAAAATATTTCAAATTGGATATGACTAGGTGATATTCAATACTGCGTGTAATTCTCTCGATGACCGAGCTCTTGTTTTGTAAATTATGTCATCGAATGAGACTATAATACTCGTAGAAACGAATGTATCATGGATCACGATCAGTTCTCCTGGTATACTCTACCAGTATACTTAATAATGACCTTTTTTTTGATGAGGGAGGATTTTCCCAGTGGAGGAAAAATGGTCACCTGTATATACCACGTAGTACCTTCGAATACTCGAATGTGAATATAAATATTATAAATTATTACAATATTTTTTCCTCATATCTGGCTATGTTAGCGTGACGATATTGACAGCGAGTTATACTTCTTATAATGTTCGCTATTACCTATCTATATGTAACCTTTGCCTTGTATGGCAATGATTCAATACAAATGATAAGCTTTGGAATGTGTCCCGAGTTCCGAGGTTGTTAATTGAATGTTATTGTCTTGTAATTTTTCGATACGTTATGATACCAGATGCGATGTGTGGTGTGTTGCTTGCTGGGCCTGGATTAATTATCGTAAGCGTACTGTACATTATATTGATCTTTTGCCTATAAATAATATCGAAGTGGTAGCGATTTTAGGCTAATACAGATACAGTTATAATATACACATGGTGTTTCAAAAATTATCATCATTTTTGCGGTACAATTTTTTCAAGATAATCTTAACTCTTGTAGATTCTACAGTCCGTACAGGGAGAAAATTGTTGATATTTTTTTTTGCATTCAAATTATTGGAAAAAAATAAAAAGTATTGACGGTTGAAAACAAATGCTACGAATTTATTAGAAAATCACCGATGGAATGTTTTAGTGTCTCGAAAAATTTAAGGCGATGATTTTTAGATTCGTTTTATATTTGGAAATAAAAACTAGATAAGTGGTTAGATTAATGTACGTACTAGTACGTTATTATTTTTTTTATTACGAGCTCTGTGTTTATTGATATGATTTTAAACTTTTTTTTGTTCACAATTTAGGTCAATTTTTACCCATTTTTGTCATTAACGATTATCTAGTTTTTAACATTTTTTAGTAAATTTTTTACATTTTTTTTTTCAAATTTTTACAATATTTTTGGTGATATTTTTCATATTTTAGGTTATTTTCCATCCATCTTTGGGTAATTTTTTTAATCTAAATTTAGGTCAACTTTTACTTGTTTTTCAACATTTTAAAAATCAATTTTCAGCACTTTGTACATTTTCCCCCAAACTTATAACTAATTTTTGATGATTTCTAACAATATATATATTTTTTTTTACATAATTTAGGTCAATTTTTGTATTTTTTTTACCTATCTTTATCGAGTTTTAGCAAAATTTTCAAGGAATTTTAAAGATTTTTTTAGATTCAAGCAACTAAATTTTCACCAATTTTTCACTTTTTTTTTTCATTTGCGACCTTTTTTTGCCCTTTTTACTTGTTTTCGTTAAGTTTTTACCCAATTTGCGATTTTTAATCGATTTTTTGCATTTTTTACCTATTATAGACGATTTTATATGCAATTTTCAATGATTTTCATCGATTCTTTTCCTATTTTAGATCAGTTTTCACCCATTTTTCCACCATTTTCCACAATTTTTCACGATTTTTATTCTATTTATTGCACAGTTCAATCATTTCAGTTAAATCTTTATCCAATTTTCGAGGATTTTCTTATTTTTTTTCATAATTTAAAATTATTTTCCAACTGCTTTTCAATATTTTTTCGTAATTTTTTGCACTTTTTACACTTTTTTAGCAAATTTTTGATCATTTTTAACAATTTTAATATCGTTTTTCAACATTTTTTCAAATTTCTGCTCAATATTTTGCACTTTTTTTCTTTTCTTTTTGAATTTTTTTTTTTTTTGATTACTTTTAATGATTTTACCCATTCTTATGTAATTTATCCCAATTATCTATATTTTTCAACAATTTTTTCCATACCTTTGATCAACTTTTGTTCATTTTTCTACATTTTTTCTTGATTTTGGATCTTTTTTGCACTTTTTACCCGTTTAGTCGATTTTTTACTAAATTTTCGACCAATTTTTGACAACGACTTTTGGATCACTTTTTAAAATTTTCAGGCAAATTTTCATCCATTTTTCCCAATTTTTTGAGTTTATTGATCAATTTTCTGCAGATTTAACTTTTTAGCCAATTTTTGATGACTTTTAACGACTTTTTTTTACATACTTCACATCAATTTTCGATGATTTTTAACCTTTTTTTTTTTATAATCTAAGGTCAGTTTTGTCTGTTTTTCACAATTTTTTCATCAATTTTCTCCCCTTTTCAGCCATTATTTTCAAATTTTTTCTTATTTTTTGATGATTTTCAACGATTTTTTTCATATTTTAGGTCAATTTTTAGCAACGATTCTTGGGTAATTTTTTCCGATTTTCAGGTAAATTTTAAAATCATTTCTCTACAATTTTTCGAGATTCTTGACTAATTTTTCTTTATCTAATTTTTGACGATTTTTAACGATCTTTTTTCACATTTCAGGCTAACTTTCACACATTTACGCCAAATTATTCCCAATCATCTATAATTTTCAACAAATTTTTTCATAATTTAGGTTGATTTTCAACTATAATTTCAAATTCTTAGCTCAACTAGGAGAGGAGTTATGTGAGGAACACACTCAAAAAATGAGAAAAACAACCACTTTTCTGGGGCTGTGAGGGGGTGCAACGGAACTAAAAAGTCGAAAACCCCATTAGGCACATCCAGGGTCCCAACTAAATCTACATGTCAAATATCAACTTCTTAGCTCAATTTGGTGGGGAGATAGAGGAGGAACAACCCTTTTTCAAGTTTAAAAAAAGGGAAACCCCCATATCTCCCTTCCTAATTGACTTGGAAGGTTGGTTTTTGGATATTGAATACAACTTTTAATTTTCTATCAATTGGCTTGAAACAGGGCAATTTTTGCATTTTTGACCCCTCAGCACCCCCTCCCCCAAATTGAGGCATAATTGAATTTTGATCCGAGTTCATCCTCACTTATATATATCTAATCATTGGCCAAACTGAGCCGATTACCCGAATTGGAGCAATTTTGGCCAGTGTCGAGCGGAGTAAATGATTTTAATAATCGGAAAAAAATAAATAAATATCTGACATGGCTAAGTCGTCTTAATGGTCTTCTAGTTCCCCAAAACAGATTTTGTTGATATTCCCTCCGTCATCTGCCGTTGGTCAATAGACTGTAATCGCCTGTTTTTATGAACACTAAATGTCGTTCTCGACGTATACGATATCTAATAAAATTTTCTCCTAAATTAAATACGAATCGAATACTTGATGAGGGCATCATTCATACATATTTCAGGGATAAATGAGAATTTCTGTAATTATTCTGACACGAGTACCTACCTACCTACTACCTAGACAACTGTAGCATTCAACAAGATGGCTTATAAAAACTCGTAACCATTGATAATTTCCCTGATAAATATGTACTTACATAGGATGTTGGTCGATTGCAGAATGTGACACGAGCAAGTTTTTACGCGCAAATTCCCAATATATAATTTAACACGATGATCTCGTTGGTACTCGAAGGTGTAATTATTACTCTCAAGTTGGTAAAGTTTTACGCATACTCTAGCTACACGTGGAAATTGTGATCGTATTCGTATTGAATATCACATCATTCTCCATACAACCATCACATAGTACTTATTATAGGTAAGGTACATACTACGTAGATTTATCAGCATCGAAGAAAGTGTCATTACCAGTACATCTACATATTAACCTATAAAATTGAAAACTCGTATTGTAATAAATGGCTGTATAGAGCAAAAATCGTGTCATGTGTCAATCAAAGGAGCAGGGGAAAAAAACTTGGAATCCGTATAACTTTTCATTTCATTCACCTAGTTTCTTATTGGTACTAAGGGTACCAAGTACCTAGTACCTACCTATATAGGTACTAGAGCTGGTAGCTTTCTAATAATCATCGCGTAGGTAGGCAGAAGCGAAGGAGGAAAGGTGCTGGGTATTCAATTAATCGTTTGGGTAATTTTTCATTCATTTTAAATTAAACGAAAGCTGCGGACTTTTTTGTTCGACGTATATACATAGTGTATAAGTAGAAGTACTAAAGGCTAAGATAAGATTACCCATCCATACACATACAATACCAACGTGCAATGCAAATAACTCCAAGCTATGGGTAAAAAAGAGTACGAACACATACATATATAAAAATAGTATATCAATTCATCTAACAATAGAATGAAAAGATTCAGAGCAGGTATTTACTTAGACAACGACCCCGATTCATCCATCGCACAACTAGAAATAATTATCTTTTCAGCTAGGTACCTTTCTTCCTTTCCCTTCTTGTCTCATATACGAGTATATACGGAGAGCAAATGGTGTAATCGGATCAAACTCGAGTTTTATCTAAAAATGTCATAAGGTCATCCCTCCTTTCTCTCTCTCACTCATTACTCCAGCTCAGCACACACTTGCACATGCACAAGACAGCACACGCCATATAATGCGAAAAATTTCAACGCTTTACAATGAAACAACATCAACGTACACTACAACGAAGACGAAGACGGTAAAAATACCACCAAATATCAATATCTATTCAGATATGCAGCCAACGAAACATGATTTGCCACTTTACGCGCTTCGGTCAATTTAGTATATAGATGAATTGATAAACAAAAGATGACACTACAGGCAGCAAGGTATATACCAAGTACCAACCCGAACAAGTACCACATACAACACCTTCAAAGGTAGCCAACTACATTATCTTTACCTGTTCATGTAATAACGCGTGTGCCTTGTGCCTTGTGCCATGTAAACTCAGTCACGCTTTTCCTCTATATTTATTCCTACATAATATGTCATCAACAATGACCTAGAAATTCCTCCAGTACCTACTCGGTATCATATACATATAAGATGAAGCTGCCGGTGTTTAATTTAGATTCATCTTTATACTCATGCTGAAGTCTTATACTGCGGTGATAGCTGTAGACTATTTCATATTTTCCATTTACTTTGAAAAAAAAAAAATTAAAAAAAAGGCATCGCTAATAATCAATGGTAGGCAAAAAAGGTGATTTTAAAGGGCATAATTCACTCCATCAAAGTCTACATTTAGAATTACACTTAATCTGTATACCAGATTCATATATAAGAAATAAACCACAGCTCGCATCCTCGCTTCGCTGGGCAGCTCGCAATAAGAAAAAGACTGAAAAGTCAAAGCCCCCAAGTAGGCATATGTAGGGCCTATACTGAATCTATGTACCAATTTTCAACTTCCTAGCTCAATTTAGTGCGGAAGAATTGTGCAAGGAATATAATCAAAAAATAAGAGAAACCGACCAAAAAACTACATTTTCAAGGCTGTGAGGGGATGCATTGAGGCTAAAAAGTCGAAACCTCCCCCCTCCCCCCGAAAAACACACCTAGAAAATATACTAAATTCACATACCAAATTTTAACTTCCTGGTTCAATTTGGAGGTGAGTTGTGCGAGGAAAAAACTCAAAACATAAGAAACTCCACCCGAAAACCACATTTCAGGGCTATAAAGAGGGGCAATGTGTCTGAGAAGTCAAGACTCCGAAAAGGCACATGTTTGATCCCTACTGAGTCTACATACCAAATTTCAACTCCATAGACCAATTTAGAAGGGAGATATGCGCGAGACAAACTCAAAAAATTAAGAAAACCGGCTAAAGAACCACATTCTCGGGGTTGTCAGAGGGTGCGGTGGAGCTGAAAGGTGAAATTCCCAACAGACGCTTCTAAAGCCCTCGCTATATCTACTTGTTAAATTTCAATCTTCAAGTACAATTTGAAGGGGAGTTATGCAAGCCATAAAATTGAGAAATTAGAAAAACCAATCAAAAATTTACATTTTTGGGGCTGGCAGGGGTGCGATGAGGCTGGAAAAATTGTAACCCCTAAAAATCACTTCTAAAACATCTAATAAACGTGCATGCCAAATTTCAACTCCATACTTTAATTCAGAGAGGAGAAAGGGAAGGATCAGCCCTTTTTCAAGGTCAAACAGGGGGAAACTGCTCACATATTTCTTCCCAATTGACTTAAAAGGCTAAGTTTTGAATAAGTCATTCAACTTTGAGTTGCCTATCGATTAATCTAAACTAGAGCAATTTTTTCAATTTTAGCCCCTCAGCACCCCTAGCCCCAAATTTAGCCATAACTGAATTTAAACTCGAGGTCAACTCCACTCCAAAATATCAAATTCTCCTCTAATCTAAGTGTATTTCTCGAATTTGATCGATTTTTTTCGGTATCGAGTTGAGCAAAAGATTTTTGGTTTTGGTCAAATTTTTCATCAAACAATCGAACAGTTGATACGTTTGATCATTAGTAATTGGTGGTCAACAGTGGACCATCAAAACTTGACCATCAATATTTGATAGCAACTAGTTAACTATGGACTGTCAAAAATTGACCAACAATAGTGGACTATCAATATCCGTACCATCAAGATTTGAACCATCAACTCTTGACAGTCCAGATTTGTCAACACTTGACCATCTGTGGTTTATAGTCAACTGTGGACTGTTCAGAGTTGACCATCAATAGTCAGCCATCATGATAAGCACTGCCAAAATTTGGACTATCAACGATTGACGGTACAAATCCATCAATACTTGACTATCGACAGTTAATAGTCAATGGACTGTCTAAAATTGACCATCAATAGCGGACCATCAAAACCAAGACTGGCAACAGTGAAGCGTCAACAGTTGACCATCAATATCTAAACTACCAACATCTCAAACGTCAACTTGAATGCTGAGAAAAAATTGCCAAGAAAATTTAAAAATTCTCTATGTTATCACTTCCTCAATTCCAGCAGAAGTCACAAATTTCATCTAAAGTGCCATAAATTTTAAAAAATTCGTAATTTTTTTTAAACATTAGGAATTTTGAAATTTGTTTAGCATTTTTTTCAATAACATTCAATTTTTTTGCGGAACATAATCCAATGGTTGACAATTCAGAGATGTCAACAGCACAGAGCAGTTGACCATCAGTGTTAAGGCCATCAATATTTGAGCCACCAAAATCTCAACAATCCTAATTTTGACTGTCCAAATTTTGATAGCCCACTGTCGATGGTATACTGTGAACAGTCCGCTGTTGAATGCGCTATTAAACATCTTTCGATGTTAATATCTGGCATGGCCAAAAATGGTCGAAATGGTCTTCTAGCACCCCAAAACGGATTTCGTTGATAACCCCCCGCCCTCATCCGCTTAACGTCGATAGACTGCAAAAGCCTAGTTTTCACTGACAATATGAAATAGAAAGTCGAGTGAAATATGAGCTCACGGCAGGAAATTATTGTAAAAAAGAAAAAATGATGACCCAGTTGGAATCTCCTTTATTATACATATACAACCCACTACCCCATTTTCAATGTGTACATTATATGCCTTCGTGTGCGAGCACATTACAGGACTATTGTAACCATATGAATTAAAAAGAGCTCGATACTTGAGAAAAGATTGAAAACAACCCAGCGTGAAAAACATCTCGTCAAGTACCTTCCTACTCGCATTTATCTCGAGTAAAAAAATTTAAATAGCTTTTTCACCCCTTTTAAAGACCATATAACGGTTATAGAAAGGAACAGTAGGAAGTAGAAATGAAAAGTAAAAAAAAAAAAAGAAAAGGAAAGTAGTAAATGGCTTACCTAAAGACTTACCTACCGGGTACTATGTAGGTATACCAACTCGTCCATAAGTTTTAATCATACGCTATTAAAAATTTACACTCGCTAGTTTAATCCACCAGTTTAAAAATGGAGGATTAAAATTAATACAGAAGAGAAAAAACTACTTCGATAATTTCTTTTTTTTTTTCTTGTTCTTTCTGTAGAGCGAAATATAGTACGTTGTATTTAGAGGAAGTGAACTGTGCAATTTGAAGCGAATGAACTCGACACAGAGAGATATCAATGGAAACGCTAACACGATCAATTTTTTTTTATTGGGTTGTTAAAAAAATTCAAGGAAATTGAAAAAAAAAAACATTCCTTATTTAGACAACATAAATGTATCAGACGTCACTTTCACAAGAAATTGTTTAAATCTTAACGAAACGCGAAGTACATGCTTAGGAATTATCATGTTTGGAAAAAAATTTAATCGGTTGTAGGATTTTTTCTTTCTTTCTTAATTCTTAGGTATAATTTATTAAATAAAAAGCACATTAAAATCTTGTACCGATAAACTTAGAACATGATGATGTAATTCGTGCTTAATTACTAACACAGCACCTGTAATAGGTAGTTTTCACTATCGAAGGCATTTTGTCAGTATTTAATATTTTATCGAGTTTAACGAAAAGTAAATAAATAAATAAGATGCAAATAATAATTCAGGAAATCGGTTTGGTGTCCTTTAAACGACAAATATTTGTGAGCGAATTATTAATAGCATGTCACCAACGTAGGTTGTACACTTCGTGTGTGCCATACTGTAAATACTGTACCCTTCAGAATATAAGCTATGCAAATCCGAAATCGAAACACACAATTGTATGTTGAGTAGTTTTAACGCGATTTCAAAATCAAGGGCAACCAAAAAACGAGTACCACTTCTTCATTCACTAATAATCAGATCTGAGCAAAGGGGTAAAGGGGATGTGCGATTCCGCTAAGTTTAGACTTGACAGGCCTTCGCTTCCTGGGAAATTTCTGTTCAATATTATAAAGTTACATAATTACATCACTTTAAAAAAATACTTTGTTCATTTTTCCTCTCCTCGGCTGCGGTATAACCAGAGAATAGCCATTTAGTAGACCGCAGAAATGTTGAAAATTTCGGGAGGAGGCCAATTAAATCGAGATAAGCAAGGACACAAGGACAGAAATTTGAAAAATTCGAGTTTTTACATATCTAAACTGAAATGTGAAATTTTAACTTCTTTTTTTTTTCACTTAGAACGTCAGATCAAGACTGGATGATTTTCGGATTTTCGGCCTTTACAGGAGATCCACTCTTGGGCCTAAATTTTTTTCAGCTCCGCTCTATTAATAGTTATTGTTCTTTAATTTACTAATGATAATTTCAAAATATATAGGTAAAAAGTAAGAAGAAACGGAGAAATAGAAATAATAGAAGTACCTTTCATTTCAAAAGATACTTTATTTGCGTAGAAATTAGAAAAATTGTGATAAAATAAAATGAGCAAAAGAGAAAACACACTAAGAAAGGGACCGTTGAGTAGATGACATTTTTTATAACGTGTGGCGAGAAGGAGGCGAGTGCTCAGGGCTGTAAAACTGAAAATATTTCAGTCTCGGTGTCGATTTCAGTTTTCAGTTTTGGTTACACTTTGAGTTTTTAAAATTTCAGTTTCAATTTAAATTACTAAACATTTACTTCAATTTCTCTATCCGTTATGGGACCCTAGAAGACAATTGAGACCATTTTGGACCATGTCAAATATTGATTCCTTTTTATTTATTATTCTAATTTTTCCTCCCCCTTACCCCCCGAAATTAAAAATAATTTGCTCAGTTTGATACCGACCAAAATTAGGCTTTAAATGGTGGTTAATTTGATATTCTGGAGCAGGGACGACCTCAGGGTTCAAAATTCAGTCAAGCACAAATTTGAAGGAGGAGCTGCTGAGGGGAAAAATCTCAAATATTATTCCTTTTCGAGCCAATTTATAAGCAATCCAAAGTCGCAAAACAAATCCAAAAATCAGCCCCCTAGGTCAATTAGGAGAGTGTATATGAGGGGTTTACCCTTTTTTGACCTTGAAAAACAGCTGCTTCACACTTAATTCCCCTCCAAGCCCAAATAAAAAGTTGAAATTTGATGCGTTTTGGTGATTTAAACTTTTTAGCTCCCCTGCACCCTCTCACATTGCCAAAAATTTCATTTAATTTGTGTTTCTGTTTCGAAATCTTAGTTTCAATTTTTTGTATTTCAGTTTCAGTATCAATTTCAGTTCATTGTCACCTTTTTTTTTCTTTCCATTACAATTTTTACAGCTTTGGTAGTGATATCAGAATTGACTTCTAGAAAAATCAAAAATGGAACTTGAACCATCTTCACTTTGAGCCAATCAATGGCGATAATTTTTATAAAAATTCGCAACATTTCATTAAAAAAATCAAGATATTAAAACCAAAATCCTCATCTTTCTTCCATCTAGTATGTCATTCCATACGCTCCTTTCCCCTCCCTCTCAGATTTTCTTTTCTTCTATTAATCGTGGACTGTATTTTTTCTCATCTGATTTTTTCAGCTTAATTTTCTAAAAGAAAATCTGCTTATGAAACTGATCGGGAAATTCATTCCTCGGATAGGAAAAACGATTAAATTATGGAATGAAACTAAGCCTGGTGTCAGAATTCAGCGGTGAAATTTTGTACTAATGTGGCGCAAAAACCGGTGTGATTAAAAATTTTTATAATTTTGTAGAGAAGGTTGAAAATATCTCGAAATCAAAATTTTCAAGTCAATCGACAGAAAATCAAAAGTTATATGACGCACAGAAAAATCAGTTCTTTAGAGCAAGTGGGGCTTTTTTGATCTTGAAAAAATCCATTAAACGCTCGTACAGTCACCCTCAATCCATCAATCCATTTAGAAAGCTAAAATTTCACATGTGAATGGAATTAGTGCCCAGACAATGGATTTTATTAGATTCAATAAACTTTTTTTGAATGGATGAGTTTCTCAGAGTATTTTATCAATTGACCTACAAAGCCACTTTTTAAAAAAAAAATTTCCGTTTCGATTCTCGACCCATTACAACTTAGGTAAAAAAAGGAACAGCCTCAGTCTATTATCTTTTTCACTAATTTCCAGAAAAAATGCATCAATTTTTTTACTTTTTTTTCCAATCGAATGGAAGAAAAAAATAAGAATTTTTGCTCAAAAGACGATGCACCATGCATAGGAATGAGGAAGAGGACGAAGACAATTTTACACCTTCTAACTTCAAGTTGATTGCTCGTATTGAAAGATAAAAATAAAAAATTTATCACGAAAGTGAACCATCATTATCGTCATCATCATCATCATCATCACATAAAAATACACCTTTCTTTTTGCTCCTTTTCTAGCATTCCACCTAATTCATTTTATAACTTCTTCGCAACCAGTTGTATTTCGTGTTCAGATGATGTCCAAATACATGAACGAAACGACACAGTACTTTATTATTTTATACGTTATCTCGAAGCTCGATTCGATTATTCGATTCCATAATCTCTCTAAAAGCTTTGGACCATAAATGACATCAGATGTCGTTTTTTGATACTTTATTAATTCCATACATAATAGGTTATTAAAGAACCCACGATATCCATTCAAAACCAGCTTCTTACTAAAGCTACGATGGCGAAATTCACCATCGAGTAGGTTCTAAAAGAAGAGCAACAATGATAAGAATGACGATACGGTGCTGAGAGGAGGAGGAGGAGGAGGAGGAGGAGTACGACGCGATAGCGATGCAAAGATCATTAAACTAACGTAAATCAAAAACCTCTCGGACTTGTATCTTACCTGTTTGCATTTCGCTTTAGCTTTATTTACTTCTTCAACGTTGCACTGGTCTAGTCTCGATTCATTCAATAAAGTCTCGAAATATCGTTCGTATTCGGATAAACGTTGCACCTGTGTTGAACAAGAACAGAATACACATAAATTAGAAATACATTTTTATGGAAATAACGCAGCTATTAATAAATATGTATGTGTACTTCGTTGCAGTTATACAGATCAGCTTTTTACGTTTAATGGACTGAATAACGAAGAGTATAAGAGGGGTTTGAAACCAGTTGTTACCTATTCGTATATGTTCTCAATATCGATATAGGTAGTCTGTATAGGCCTACCGTATTCCTATTTCAGAATATTACGTTTTAATCAATTTTATTTAACTCTCGTAACAAAATATAGACCGCTCAACGATTAGCGTTGATAATTTAAATTAATTAACATGTAATTCGAACTCGTATGGATATGTACACCAGGTACCTATATTTTCATGGTCATTGGAACGCTACTTGGACTTGTTGTACTGATACGTTTAGCATAGTTGCCATGCTATGCCATGAAAGAATGAAAAAGAGAAAGAAAGCACAACGAGTGGCGTTTGTGTTACGTCATCGACGAGTTAAAAAACACATTACAGCATATAACGATATCAGAAACTACAGGGAGAGAGAATTGGCGTACATGAGCAATAATTTTTATCCGATCAAACGAACCTGTTTACGTTAATGTTTAATGAACGGAAAACAAGTTGATAATAATTCGCGGTATAGCGGCGTCTTTCTCAGCAAGGTGACCAACATCCAGCTTCTGTCATGAAAATTACCTATCTATACCTAATACACTCGTCGTACGTGGAAACGTAAAATCCGGGCAAGGCAACTTGGCCATTCTATTTTGTTCCGTTCTTTCATTCTATAAGTACATTTCAAACTAAATGAAACCTTCGTCCTATCTCATATCTGTTATGATATTGAACTTGCGTATATTACTTTTTTGCTCGAGTGTTTCGAAACAAATTTTCAACTAATTTACAATTTTTTTTTTTTTACGGACCGTGCACTTTTAGCATAGATATAGGCGGATCTTGATGATATAAGATGGTACAGTCAATGACACTGTGTAGGATATTATGTTAAACACCGTTACTAATGGGTTACGAGAGCAAGAGCTTTATTGATGTACTGGGCAGAAGGCCCGATATGCACATTGTATTGACATTCGTAACGCATTAGTAATCGTATTCACGCTAATTTTACCTACTCGGTAAGCGATTACATTGCATCGTTCGGTGTACAAATAAAATATTTACTTATACCAAATGTCTATAAAAATAGCGAAGAGTTTTAAAAAATTAATTTTAAAGCGTGTCGTGTTTCTTTTTTTTTGAATTTTTTTTCAGTTTATTACCTGAAAAATGAAAGGATAAGAATGGAAATGACTTTGCATTTAGAAAACCTAACGAAATCAATTTTTTAGAGTACGAGAAAGAGGTGAAAAGTAAAAAAAAGAAGAGCTGCAATCAGCCTAATTTTCATGAAATATTAAAATTATGTACATTGAAAAATGTTTCTAATCAGTGATAAGGATAGAAGGTGATTTTAAAGTGCATAATTCAAACCATCAAAGGTCACATTTAGAACCCCCACTAAATCAGCATGCCAGATGAATATACTGGAAATGAGGAACAGCTCGCGAAATAAGCAAAGCTGACCAAAAAACTACATTTTTGAGACTGTAAAGAGGTGCAATGAAGCTGAAAATTCGAAATCCTATACCAAATTTCAGCTTCCTAGCTTAATTTGAAGGGGAGTTATGCGAGGAACAAGCTCGAAAAATAAGAAAAACCGATCAAATAACTACATTTTTGGGGAAGGGTGAGGGGGTAGGCTGAAAAGTCAAAGTCTCTAAAGGCACACGTATGCTCTTCACCAAGTCTACATACCAAATTTCAACTTCCCAGCTGAATTTGGAGGGGAAATGAAGAGGAACAACGATTTTTTTACAAGGTCCAAAAGGAGGTAAAACTCTCATATCTTTCTTCCTAGTTGGTGTATTAGGCTGATTTTCAGAAATGCCATAAAGCTTCGGATTATCCACCGATTGGTTCAAAAAGGAACAATTTTTGCGTTTTAGCCCCTCAGCACTCCCTCCCCCAAATTTGGGCATAGGTGGATTTTGACCAAAGATCAACCCCACACTCCAGAAAGTCAAATTTGAAATCTGCCACCAATCTAGGTCTATTTCCAAAATTTATTCAGTTTTGGTCCGTACCGAGCTGAGCAGAAGATTTTTAACTGGGGGGGGGGGTGTTTGGCATGGGCCCAAAATGGATCGTGTAGGTCTTCTAGTACCCTAAAACAATTTTTTTTGATATTTATCCTTCCCCTTCATCTTTCATAGGTGGATAGACTTTAACAATCTAGTTTTCATTCACAATATGGTATAGAAAATCAGGCTAAAAAAAAAGTTGAACATTGAACCCGTCTAATGTCCATAGAAAGTGAAAATTATAGCAAAATACACGCACAAATAAGCATTTTTAATCAATTGGAAACAGCTTATGCGAAAAAATACCAAAGGTAATTACCAGAAATATTAAACAAAACCAGCAGAATTAATTATTGATGGTAGGTATTAGTCGAAAGAACCAGAAGTAATTCTTATCCAGTAGTATTTATTTGTCAAAATTACCAATGATATAATCACCACTAATCAGTGGTATACCACATTTATATACCACTGGTCATCAATGTTAAATCCGTTCGTTGTTATTAGGCACCGAATTGTACTAGTGGATTGGTGTACCTCTGGTTTTACTAGTATGCCAGTAATTTTTTTACCAGTGGATGAAATTCAGCAGTGTTTTACCATTGGTGAACCTATGTATTTACCAGTAGCATCAGTAAAATATATTCGCGGTATTACCTGCGGTATTTGTGAAAAATACCAACCGTATTATCACCATAACCGAAGGTATACCATTCATATACCACTGGTAATCAATGTAAAATTCATCCATTGGCCTTACCAACTATGTTCTACCTGTTTTGGTGTACCAGTGATTTTGTTTACCAGTGGTTGGAATTCACTTGACGTTTGTGTTCTACGAGTGGTATACTACTGGCTTTACCATCATTATCTGTCAAATATACCAATGGTGATTACCAGAGATAATTAATAAGAATAGCCGAGGTAATATTACTGCTAACCAGTGATATCACACTACTACACCAAAGGTAATCAGTGTGAAATCCATTCATTGGTATTAACCATTTGGTTGCACCACTGGATTGGTTAACCTCTAATATCACTGGTATGCCAATAATTTATTTTACCAGTAGATGGGATTCACCAATATTTTACCAGTGGTATAAATCCTTTTGGTGGTTACTACCGGTGGTGCCAGAAGTATCAGCAGCAACATTGTCTATAACCAGTGGCACAGCACTGATACACCTTTGGTAATTGCTGCGAAACTCATCCATTGGTGGTATCCCCTCAGTTCCATCATTAGAGTGTTCGAAGTCTAGTATCACCGGTATACCAGAGATTTTTAAACCAGTGGTTATACCCACTAGTATTAGCACTAGAATCTGTCGATTATACTAGTTAGTGATAATAACCAGTGGCATTTGTTAAAAAATACCAATGGTTGTATCACGGCTAACCAGTGGAATATCACTCTTATATCATTGGTAATCAAGATTAAATCCATCCATTGGTTTTACCTTCTGGGTCTTACCTCCGGAATATTTTACCTTTGGTATCACTGGTACAGCAGTGATTTTTTTACTAGTGAATGTGATTCACTAATACTCTATGAGTGATAACCATTGGTATTACCAGTAGTAATTGTCAGAAAAACTGGTGGTGGTGGTAGTAATTACTAGTATTTTTTCATACAAAAAAATCAACTTTATCACAATGAAAAAATTATTTGAAGGAGCCAATATTACAGTTTTCGTTAACGGAAAATTGGCGCCTTGGAGGAACAATGAGCTGGAAAATAATATTTTTATAGTTTGTTTGTTGTTCACTTTTAATTGTTATATTAATTGAGACTTGGCCGAGTAGAAATTGCCCTTTTCCCTTCTTCAATTTGGCACATACATAAGAAAGTCTTTACAGCGATCTCTATTTCATAAGAAGGCTGTAATCTTCAATTCAGATTAAAACGATGGGATTTTGATCTCTCATTTTCAAACTTCCTTTTTCTACACATAAAGGGGAAAGGGAGGGAAGCAGAGGAATGAGGAGGCAAGTGACGGAAATTTGCAATGCTAAGTTAAGAAAATGGTGTCAGAAGTACTTTTTGGTGATGGATTTCCACTATCACAAGCCAAAGCCCCTCCCTCTCCCCCTTCATCCTATGATGAATTTCACAAGTCAGTGAAGTACCACAGGTATTATACGGTGAGCTTATTCAATTGGCCTATGAGGCACTTCCTTTCCGAACACTGAGCTCCAAAAATTACTTTTTAAGGGTACTTTATCGATGCAGCATCACTATTTGATTCTCAAACAGTGCAATGTGCTGTTCAAAGAATTCCTCTGAGGTAGTCTCGATATTTTACTCTCTCTCCATTCTAGATAAGTTCCAAGAAAGTGCATTTTTTAGAGCTTTTTCACAAATTAAATTATGCTTCTGTTTTTTTAATCGACCATAGGAGTCGAAATGAGATGATTGGATTAGAAAGGGCTTTTTTACGCGTATATTGGGTTGATTTAGACTTCTTTTTGTTGATTACAGATGGCAAATCAGCAGCCAGCTCAACTTCATCGTATTCTCTTTACTTTATCAATTTACAAGTTAGGCAGCAGGCAGCTGATTTTAATAAATTCCTAAAGACGAAAAATCTTCGCAGCAGTAATTTTTTTTTACAATACATCTACCTTCTACATAAACTCGTCAGGACCAATATACCTATCAAGACTCTAATAAAACTACATCACGAGTAAGTATTTCCACTCGAGCTTAAAATTATACAAAACCCAAACATAGTAGCGGCTTCCGTAGGAAGACGTCCAACAGCCGCAGCCACACAGTTACCGTCACCAATGTCCATGTCCACGTCCATACCCAAGCCATCGTGACGAGCAGACGACGACGCGACATCGACGATACATTCATCTTTACGACATCGACCCACGTTACCGAAATAAAATCACTCAAGTGAAAAGTTAATCTAAAGAATAACTCCTTTTCCTGGTTCACTGGGTTTTCTATCCGCTTCGTCTACTCGACATTACTGCCTCTTCTTTCAAGAGCTATAATACGTAAATCTATCAAAATACACTCGAGATTATAACATTAAAAGCATTGTATATCTTCCGCCCTCGCCACCTTACTACGCAGTATGCTCCAAACGCAGACCTAAACCTTTACGTAATTTACGTGCCCTCGCCCTTTTCTCATTCTACACTTAAACCAGTTCTCTGTGGACTGCGGACGAATCCTTTCCGAAGTAAAATACATTTTAATGATTTCAAATGACAGTCGGCCTGGTCTTTAATCGAGGAAAAAGAAAACCTACAAAAAAAAAGGATTTATACTGTCGAAGCGAGTATTCGTAATATGAAAATAACTTCACCACTACCCACCGCCTCCGATGCCATTTAATCCTAGAAAATATTAAACAACATGTAGGGTGAAGTTATTTTTAGAAATTTTTTTCTTTTTACTAAAATATATCAACTCTGAATTACAATAGAGACCAGAGTGAGGATTCGAATCGTGGCAGCAGTAAAAAAAGAAAATGCCACGAAAAGGTCAGAACGTATTTTTTTTATTTACAAATAATTCAATACAATACAAACGTTAATGACTAGTTTGTGTGAAATCTTTTCAACATTAGGTACTTTTTTGTTTGACCGACAAACGAAGGTTTTTGAAAAAAAAAAACAACGTTATGGATTTGATAATATTGGTTCAATAGAAAATGGCAGATTTACAAGTATAAGAACCAAGAAGTCAACAAAAAGGAGGTCTTAATAAACATATAAATATAAATGCAGCCCATGGTAACGACGTTATGCTGTAAATAAATATTTCCAGCTATCAGGAGGGCAGAACATTACTTAAGAATTAAGAGCCTCACAGTCATGGTCAGTTTTCAACAATTAATACCTACCACACCTAAGATGAAATATGTATTATTCGTTTATCACCAAAACAAAACAATCAAAATCTACGAGTACACAGACAGCACAATTTAATCGCATCCAAATCATCTCGTATTACGATACTCATATTTCTAAAAAAACATCACAATCGTTAGTTACATGCGGCAACTTGGCAACCACATCACATCACACCTCCACATCGTCGTCATACTTGATTTCATCCAACAACCTACATACATTAATATATTGGTATCGCGTATCCATCGGATTCATACGATCGATGCTCGATCAAGCGTTACGTATATTTTTTAAAAATCGGCCCCAAACAACAATCAACTTGTAATTTGTGTTTTTACTTTTTTTTATACGTGTAAAAGAGCTGTGTAAAACACGACGACATTTCGATCAACTATTCACGAATGCTCAATTTCACTTGGGTAGGTTTTTTTTTCACAACTGCCAACGATACTCGCTTCGATAACAACATTTAAACCATTGAAATCCATCGGATTAATGTAAAACCATTTTTTTTTTCGTTCTTTGTACCCTCCTTTGAAATTCTCTTTCATCTACACAACAACCACTTTTTTCTTAAAAATATTTTTTTGCAACGTAATCGAGAAATATGAATCATGATGCGTTTATGGAACGAATATGACAAGCAACAAGCACGTCGTTGCTATAGTTTTTTCAGTCATTTCGCTGTTTCCACTTGTTATATATACATATTTTTTTTCATTTTCAATTGTCGTTTTTATCGAGCATATGGAACAGTTTATGATACAGATTAAATGGGTTAAAATATCACGATGTAAAGGTTGAAGAGGGGGAAGTGTTAAGGTTAAATCTGGTCACAGTTTGTGAACAATGCGGCGATTATAGTTAAGTTTTGTTTTTCGTTTTGTTCTCAGAGAATGCAGAATGAGATCAAAGACTGAAGAAAATTTACCCTTGACAAGAAAAACCTGAATTAATCTAATGAGAAAACGAACGAAAGTTGGTAGAATGAGAAAAGGGAGTTGAATAGGGGAAGGAGGGGGAAAGCTAAGCTTTTCAACATACTATACACCGTACCAACTCTAATTCTTCGGACATACTACTTTCGTATATTTTTCATAGGTGAAGATAAGAGATGAGCTGGGATTACAAGCCAACTGGAAAGAATTTCGGCTTCTCTCAAATTCAAAGATATTTAGGTACTGCCCTCTTTTCAATAACTAAAATTCTTCATATCAATAAATCAAAACCTTTAAAAATCAGTACATTTTTCAGTAACTTTTTTTTTAGAAACTTTAAAAAATTCATTTTAACAAAATTTTGCTTCAATAAAATTCAAAAGGGCTTATAATTGCTATTTTGCTTAAATTTTGAGAATTTAGAAGCAAATAAATTGATCTTTTCATACCATCTGACATCAGAGGAGCAGCGATCTCACTTAGTCTACGACAAGTGTCCCCTCCCAATATCAATAGCGTAATTATACTTGAGTGTCGGGGGGGGGGGGGGGGGGGGTAGCCAAGAATGCCTTGAGAGGGGGGACGTAACACTTTTTCTGGGGGGGGGGGGGGGGGGGTGTGGAGTAGCCAAGAATGACTTGAGAGGTGGGACGTAACACTTTTTCTGTGTGTTTCAGCGGAGTTTGTTTTTTTAAAATGAAGTACTTGTGGCATAAAAAATACTGTCTTCTGCTGCCTGCATTTAGAAAAATGAATTTAATGATATGCCTGGGCGAGACAAGGGCGAAATTTTGAAAAAAATGGAACTTTTTAACAGTTGGAAAGTGCATTTTAGGAGATTTATGGCAAAATTGGTATAAATTTTAAAAAAAATTTCAAGTTTTTCATCCTCAAGATTGTGGGGATGGGCTTAAATTTTTCGTCAACTATGTTACTGGTCAACTGTATACTTGAAGATATTGCTTAAAACAACAACACAATCAATTTTTTCTTTTTAGTCTGATTTTCGATGTCATATTGTGAATGAAAACCAGGCTATTACTGTTTATCGACTAACCACGCTTGGCTGGAGGGGGGGAGGCGGCAACATAATCCGTTTTGGGGTCCTGAAAGCCCATTAAGACAATTTTTGGCCATGTCAGATACTTTTTTTTATTTTTTTCCCCCGAATATTTAAATCATTTACTCTGTTCGATACCAAACCAAAATCGCTTCAATTTGGTTAGACAGCTCAGTTTGGCAGCAAATTGGATACATATGAGTGGGGATGACCTTGGGTCAAAATTCAATTGCGCTCCTTTTTGGGAGAGGGGTTGCTGAAGGGCCAAAAACAAAAAAATTGTTTCTTTTGAAGTCAATCGATAGAAAATCAAAAGTTGTACAACATATCCAAAAATCAACCTCTTAAGTCAATTAGGAAGGGAGATATAAGAATTTTTCCCCTTTATAACTTAGAAAAAGTGCTGTTTCTCCCCTATTTCCATACCATAATGAGCTAGGAAGTTGAAATTTGATATGTACATTGAGTAGGGGCCCTAGACGTGCCTTGGGGGTACCGACTTTTTAGCCCCCTTGCCCCTCTTCACAGTCCCATAAATGTGGGGTTTTTGTTAGATTTTCTTATTTTTTGAGTATGTTCCTTGCATAACTCTCCTCCAAATAGAACTAGGAAGCTAAAATTGGACCGTAGATGTTCCTTTTGGAGGGCAAGAGGGGACATTGCCCCCTTCTGAAACAGTGATTTGCCCTCTCTGGAAAAATTTCTTCAAGAAAACAAGATTAAGAAACATTAATATTGATAGTTCTTCAAGAATTTTTAATTCTCAAAAAATTCGAAAATTATAATTGTGCTAGGTACTTTAGTTACAATTTCCCCGCGTTGTTTTTATTCATTTTCTTTCAATAAGCAATTTTATTAAACACATTTTTTTCTCTGAACGGGAAGGGGAGTGTTATTTAATTTACCTATTTTTTATTGCCCCCTCTGAGGTTTCATTTGCCCCCTTTCCAAAACTACTCTAGCTACGGGCCTGACCCCCTTTCTGAAAAACACTCCTATCTTCTCACATATGGCCGGTATCAAAAAATTTTCCAAACAAAATTTGTAGCTTGAAGTACCCGAAATATTTCTAGTTAGGGGTGAAATTTCGATCGGATCACTACCCCTCCCCCTATTTTACAAAATATCCGCCTAAACGATACCAAAAATCAATTATTTGTATTTTACATCAAAATTAACTGACATACGACGAGCATTTTGTGAAATAGGGGGTAGGGGAGTGATGTGATCAAAATTTTGCACATAACTTAAAATATTCCTAATACTTCAAGCTATAAAGTTTGTTTGGGAAATTTTTCGATACCGGATATATTTGAGGAGATAAGGGTGTTTAACAGAAAGTGAGGTGGAACCTCGGAGGAGGAGGTCGGAAAAATACGCACCCAAGCTAGATTTGTTCTTTGGACGTCGTGCTCATTTTTCTGAGACTATATTTCCTCCTTCTTTGCTCGCCAGCTGATTTAACAACTTTTCAACTCTTTATATTCTTATGTAAAGGCCATTCTCGTTATTTTCATGTAATGGCCTTTTTCACCACATCAAGAGTCAAGCAGCAAATTGCTCGAGCTGAGGGAAAAAAATTTTTCTTTCCCCTCTCCTCGCCGCGCCCCCGACAATTTATATTTTTTTGAGTTAAAGTTAAATTACTACATTTGAGGGGGGGGGGGTGGGGGGGGGAGGCTCATAGCTTCATGCGTGATGAGGGGAGGGGGGGGGGGGGGGGGGAATGATGATTCTTTTCATGGCATTTTATGACCTCTTGAATACTGGGTACAGCAACGAAATTAACAAACCTATCAACAAAGAGGCAACAAAAGTTGATGGAAGTTGCAAAACAATTAAGCAAATTATGAAATCAAAGTCATTTATAACATTGCAAGATTCTCGCCCCACCTCATTATATATTAATAAGCATCTTGAAACCAAAATAATTAGATTATATTATTCGGCGAACAAAAAAGAAATATTAATATTTTCATCTGCTGTGTCCTTACCGTCCTTCGATTCACCAAGACCATATAAAACGCTCGAAGACATTTTCCGAATGTAAATATCAAATCTTCAAACGACCAAGTACGTCGTACGAATATAAATTTATTAATTACTATTGAGAAATGTACATTAAAATATAGCCATACGCAATTGACTAACAAGTAAATCCACAGGTACATACCGAGACTTATAGATACCCAGATGGCTACACGCATTGATCAAATGATTGGAAAAAATGCTGTAACGCCCGACTTTATTAATTTAAATCACATTCGCAGGACACGTTGTTCAGATTGTTGTTATTCTACTACATTTTATTGGCAAAAGTGATGTATTTGAAGCGGCAAATTACTGATAAGTAACCTTGTTAAGCGCGTTGTTGCGTAACCCTTTTTTTTTCTTCTTCTTCTTCTTCACAACTACACACGAGTATCAAATATAGGTACGGTTAATAGAGTACAGCAGGAAAAAAAAAATGCCATTTTTTTACAGGTGCGTACACACCTGCGTGATTCTGGGCGTAACGTGTACTACACACATAACATGTACATACTTAAACGTGTAAAGTAGGAAAAAGGAAATGAAAATGAAAAAAAAAAAAAAGAAGACAACATACACGTACTCACTCAACTTAAAACGTACACAATAGAAATGGTAATTGGTTATATGAAAAATATTTCTACAAGCGATTAGTATCAATATATGTATATTATACGTAGTAGGTAAGTATTTATTTATAAGTACGTAAGTGTTCGGTATTCACGAACAAAGCAGGAGTTGGTTGTGGTAGTCACGTTTTAAGGATGATTACTTTTATCGTTTATAATTGGCAGTGACAGGACAAATTAATGTTATCGTTTCCTCGTCATTAGGCTTCGACCATCGTGGCCGTATAGTGCGGCATGGCGCTCACAGTCATACACGATCTACATTAAGGCGAGTTACTCGTATATGTATTTTGACGTTTTGGCGTCTACGATGACAACGATTGCGATGCCCTTTTAAATCAAAAAAATTTTTTCTTCCTTAAATAGACATTTGGTGGTAATGTTCCAGTCGTAGATATCAAGTTGAAGGACTCCTACTAAGACGTACTATACCGATAAGTATAGGTATTTCAATATTTTCTACAGGTTTTTTTCGTTTCATCCGAAACTTTGGTTAGGATGTTTATCTTGGTTTTTAATGTAAGTATCATGTGTCAAATAGACTATTGCGGACTATCAGCCCATAAGAAATGGTAAGGGAGGGAAGCGGTGTCAACAGTAACTGTTCAGGCTCCTAGGAGATAATTTTTTAGCATGTGAGATGTAGAGTCGGATCCATGACAAAAAAAATGACGATTCCATCGAAGAATGCAATCCTTTAACCAGTCCATCCATGTATCGACAAATAACACCCCTTCCTCTTCCATTAACCGCTCCATTGAGCCTGTTATCTGTCCTTTTTTTTTAGAAAATACCATCAATCTTTTTTTAAAGCAGTTAATTAAATTTTTGATGAATGATTATGTTCTGGAAATTTAATTTATACGGGAAATATTATTGCCCAAGTGAAATGAGGGCGAAGATTTTAGTACTATTTCAAACGTAGTTGGTACAATTTTTTTCTGCGTTGTTTATCTAATGCTTGTTACCTAAAAAATTTTCACCTATTTTTTCAGCGAAACTGGGTCATTTCCTTTTATTATTTGGGCAATTTTATCCCATAATTCTAATCCTGTGTGCATTTTACCTCCCCCCGCTTCAACATAAACTCAAATTTCATCTGTGATGTTTTTTAACATTGAGAATATTAAAAAATTGCGAATCCATCAACACTTGACCATCAATAGATGATGGTCAACTGTGGATTGTCAAGAGTTTACCATCAATAGAGGACCATCAACATACACACCATCTAGATTTGGACTGTCAACTCTGGACGGTCCAAATCGTTCAACACGTAGTCCCCTCAATAGTGGACCATCAACATCCGCACTATCAAGATTCGGACTGTCAACTCTTGATGGTCCAAATCCATCAACACTTGACCATCAGTTCTTGATAGTCAATGGTGGACTATCAAGATTTGATCATTAATAGTGGACCATCAGCATTCGCACCATCAAGATTTGGACTGTCAACTCTTGATGATTCAAATCCATCAACACTTAACCATCAGTTCTTGATGGTCAATGGTGGACTATCAAGATTTGATCATCAATAGTGGACCATCAGCATTCGCACCATCAAGATTTGGACTGTCAACTCTTGATGATTCAAATCCATCAACACTTAACCATCAGTTCTTGATGGTCAATGGTGGACTATCAAGATTTGATCATCAATAGTGGACCATCAACATTCGCACCATCAAGATTTGGACTGTCAACTCTTGATGGTCCAAATCCGTCAACACTTAATCCCATCAATAGTGGACCATGAACATCCACACCATCACGATTCAAACTGTCAACTCTTGAAGATCCAAATCCATCAACACTTGATCATCAGTTTTTGATGGTCAGCGGTGGACTACCAAGATTTGATCATCAATATCCGAACTACCAATATCTTGTACATCAACTTGAATGTTAAGAAAAAAATGCTCAGCAAATTTTCAAAATTCTTCATTTTACCACTTCCTCAGTTCCAGCGGAAGTCCAAATTTCATTCGAAATGACGCTGACATAACTTTTGAAAAATTCGTGATTTCTTTTTAAGATTAGAAATTTTGAAATTTTGTAGAACATAATCCAACTGTTGACGATTCAGATGTTAACAGCCCAGAACAGTTGAAAATGAGTGTTGAGGTGATCAATATCCAGACCATCGAAATCTGAACAATCCGGATTCTGACTGTCCAAATTTTGATGGTCCACTGTTGATGACCAACTGTTGTTGGTCAGCTGTAGAATCAGCTTCTAAGCATCTTCCAACATAAATAAGGGTAAAAAAAATGAGAGTTTTAGCGTATTTTCAAACCATACATGCCAAACTCGGCAATTTTTTTCGGTTGAAAACATCACTCTAAGGGCCGAAACATTTTCTTCACCTCACCCCTCCCTTCAAATATCAAAAAAATGCTTTTTCTGTGGAGGAAATTTTTAATTTCATGCATATTTCAGGAGAAATCGTGATTTTCATTCCGAATGTTTAGAGCGATATTGGGTCCATCGACATGAATTTTTTTCAAAATTTTTCATCCCTTAGAGAGGGGAGAGGGAGGGAGAAAAATCGACAAAAGATTTTGAAATTTTGTATATTTACTTTATTTACTATTCGACCTCCTCAATCAATACGCTATTTCGAGCACTGTTACAGGGGTAAACATTTGGTGGTGGCTGCGTACAGAAAAAGGTATCAATTGAGGTTACATTTTACGATTTTGAAAAAAGGTCAGTTCCACACAAATCTTTCCTTCAAATTGAGCAAGGAAGTGGAAATTTGTAATAGGTATGTGCCTTTTCAGGGTTTCAACATTCCAGTTCAAATTACGTACTGCATCACAGTGCCAAGAAAATACATTATTTTAGTAGATTGCTAACCCCAGCTATTCTCACATGTGACAAATGTCACAGGCTGGCTTATGCAACCCTTGCGTCAGACGAGTATGAATGTTCCAGCGGTGCACCGATCAGTACGTGTTCACCCTCACTTGACCTTCATTTACATGTGCTAGGAAAATTGCATACTCATCTGTTTGAAGGGGCAAAAATTTTTATTCGTTACAAAAATTTTTGATTATTTTTTTTCTTCTTCTTTTATAATACTTCTGCTACGTACATCTCAAAAATTATTCATCAAAGAGTTGCACACTCGTCCATTTGTTGAATTAAATTTTTTTTCAAGAGTCAGCTTTTACAAACATAATGATTTCAATAAAAGTTGAGCAAATGATTTTTTTTTCTTTTAAAAATTATTTCCATTCGTATTTTATCTTCATCAAACCCTAATGCAATAGGAAAAATCAAAAACATCGAATATTTAGCATTGTAAAATTTTTAATTGAGCGTAGTGCAACTTCTACCAAATTTGGGATATGAATGGCTAGGGATAATCTCTTCCTCCACATTGAAAGTATACGTCATAGATGTGCCTTTACAGGTTTGAATTTACTCCAAAATTAACTTCTACTCTTACCAACTGATTAGAGAATTTCAGCAATTCATCGACTCAAATATTTTACAAAAATTAGGCTGAAAAGACGACGCAATGTGATGCTCTTTTAGCGATCGCGAACGAATAACGTTTTATTGTCATTAAAATACCTATAACTCAAAACTACACATACGATACGATACGAGTCACGCGATCATTTACGATCGTTTAAAATTTATATACCGTTGCATTCAGGAAGTCTTTATTTTTTAATAAGGTGGTAAGTAGCTAGGTAGCAAGTAGCTAGGTACCTATTTTTATAAATGATACTACCTGTCGTATAGCTCACACTTTTCATAGTATACATATTACGCATAAGCATTCAACAAGTACCTATAACTATTTTAAAAATTGACTGATAAACCTGAGACGAATTCTTGGAAATATTTACGATGCTGTTATGAGACCGACGATGATAATGATGTATAAAAACTGCGGTATGGTCGCGTGTATCATGTATCAATATGTACTGTTGGTACTGTGTACCTCTTACCTAGTACCAACATCCATGTACCATTCATCTCTATTCCCTCCTCTCTACCTACTTCCACGTACACGTTCAGGTATTCGCGAAGCGTGCACCATTATTCATATAACAGGTGGTTATGGTCTCGTGAAAAAAAGAAAAAGATGTTTATCATTGTTTTGAGAGGAAAAAAAACCAACACCAGTCTTTCAATTAGAGCTTAAATTACCTTTTTTATATTTCAACAAAAAAAAAAAAATCCTAGACAATTTTATTCTCGTCTCTTCTTTTTCAACCCGTCCAAGCGCTTATAATGAATCATATGACCTTGAAAATTCACGCGAATGCAATTTTTACGACAAAAAAAATTACACCTCGGTTGTTAAAATTTTTGAGAAGCGAAGTGAAAAGAAAATTTAGATCGGAAAGATAAGAAATTGTGAGTAACCGACGAATCTCTTATAGGATGGAATTTATTTTACCTAGGTACGTTTCTTCCACGTTTAATGGGTAATTAAATCATCGAATGAGTACCCTATTTTTTATTTTACCCGCTACTGCGAATTTCTACCTGGTAGGGCACCAGTGGTGCAAGGACGATTGTCCAAGGATCGTAAACTGATAAGTGATTGAAGTAAATAGTTCTTTTTTTTCAATTTTATCAACGAGATCGAGACACGTTTCGATGTAAATTTATTAGCCAATTGTTTTTCAATTAAAACGCACGTGCGGATTTTCCGAGAATTTTGATACCTGGTCTTCGGTAATAGAACACGGTAGTCGATTACATTAATCGATTATTTCCTATGGTACACCTTAACGATATAATTAATAATTGGTTGACCAAAGTGTTTCTGTAACAGGTAAGTCTAAGTACCTTATCGCAAAACGCCACGAATAATTTGAAATGTAACGTTTAAAAACGTTTATTAAATTAGAATTTTACGACGAATTAATCGCGACCTAAAAAAATCGCAATTGATCGCCTAATAAAAAATGGGTACGTTGAACTGGTCAACGTTTTAAAACCTTTAGAAATTTTTCTTCAATTTATCTTCGATTTCAATATTGCCTACACTGTCTGAAAACAAGGTTTATATTTGTTGCGATGAAATTGCAAATTTGACTTCATTGTCGAATTCAGCATGTGCGAAAAAGCCGTTCTAAGTATTGCTCCGAAAAAAGGAAGAGGGGAGGGGTCAGGTGGTTGAATAAAATAACGTTTTTTTTCCACGTGTTCAAAATGAGACAAAATAAACGATAAGGAATATTTTCCGATTGATTCGAACGTCCTGAGCACGAATATGCGGTTGACTCTCCGCTCATATCTTTTGGTTTACATTTCGACCCATCACCAACCCCCTCCCACCGAACGCTCGTGCCTAAAAGAATTAAGTGAAAATTTCAATGACGTAACTTGATGTAGAATTTACGTTGAACAGCTTCTCTTCGATATGTTTTAAGCCTATTGAACATTATTTTGAAGAGAGATGTATTTTGAGTGTTTTTTGGAATTTTGAAAAATGGTCCAGTGCGCAAAATAAATTTGAAAAAATTTCTAAAAATTATAATTTTTTAAAATACATTTATTGTTAGTAAGAAAATTATTTTATAAATTACTCGGGTCCGCAATTGCGGCAATTTTAAGCTATTTTTGGTTAATTTATGCTTCTTTGTGGGGCAAAATTTTTTTGTAAAAAATCAGGTGAATAGGCCCACATTGATTATAAACATTTTCATCAAAATTAAAAGTTTTACCTCAAATACAGATGAATATGGAATTTTTCTCCATAAAAATGCGTTTTTTATTGCGCTATACCGACCAAAGAGAGTGAGGTGGATATCTGGGTAAATTTTTTTGTCTTAAAATTTCACAGAGGTAAAACCAAAGATGTTTCAGGAAAAATTCTAAAATTTTAATATAAGGAATTTCACCCTCTTAAATTTGGATAGAGAAGTGGAAGGTGTTAGAGCGTTTTAATTTTAGGTTTTTTTCGAAAAAAGTTTTGAAATTACGTGAAATAGACGTGGCAAAAGTATGGGTACTCTGGCTAAAACCTTCATTCCTGTAAAATTGGTTTAAAATTTCAAAATTCATATAAAAAATCTAAAACCATTTTTTTTTAATTTATTAGTATCGAAGTGCCAAAGTAAACGACATTAAACCGAAAAAAAGTTGGAATTTGTTTTTTTTTTTTTTTGCTTTTCAATAGGGAATCATCTTTAAAAATAGAAAAAATCGTGTATTTTGAATTTTTTTAATGTAATGAAGTAAAAATAGGTAATTTCATCATTGACCACATTTTTGGAGCTGTGAGGAGGGAAAGAATTGTGCAATTAGCCTGAAAAATCGAACCCTCCTCCCCCCTACGCCACATTTATGGCCTTTATTAAGTGAATACAACAAATTACAACTTTCTAGCTCAATTCGTAGGGGGGAAAAGCGGGAAAATACTCATATCTCCCCTCCTAATTAACCTAGGAAGCTGATTTTTGAATATGTTATATAACTTTGGATTATCTATCGATTGGCTTAGAAAGAAAGGTTATTAAAAATTTTCGACCCTCAGCATCTCCTCTTCCAAATTTGGGCATACCTGAATTTTGACCTAAGGTCAACCCCACTCCAGAATATCATATCCGCAGTCAATTTAAAGCTATTTTCGAAATTTGATTGATTTTGGTCGCTATCAAACAGAGCAAATAATTTTTAGTTCCGGAAGAAAAAAAAAAATAAAAATAAATATCCGACATGGCCAAACATGGTCCTAATGATTTTCTAAGAGCCTAAAACAGATTTTCCAGATAATCCCCTCCCTCCCTCATCCACTGTAGATCGATAAACCGTAATGGACTGGTTATCACTGAAAATATGGCATAGAAAAACAGGCTAATGAGATTATTTTGTTTTGTTTTTCCACCTCCAAAAAATTGAAAATACACAATTTTTTCTAATTATATACATGACTTCGCCTCTCCCCTCTTCTCCCTTCATAAGCAAAAAAATTGCAGAAACTTGTTTAGGGTTTGAGGTAGTCCAACAAGACACATTAGCACCTGAAAATTCAATAAAACAAAATTTTTTTTCGATTTCATTTTCGAAAATCACAAAATTTCAAACTAATTTAGGAAGGGTTTTGAGTCAAGTCAGACGCCCCTAATTTTTACCACGTCTATCTGACGTAATTTCGTAACTTCTTCTAGTCCCCTCTCCCCTTTCGAAAAACATTAAAATTGAAACGACCCAGGATATACCTTTAATGATCTTTCACATATACCATTTGATCTTTTCACTGTTGTTATGAATGTAGCGATTCTATTAGTCGCCTGCAAAGCTGCACTCAGGCAATTTACATACAAAACAATTTTTACACTATAATACTTTGAAAGATCGATAATTATTTCGGGAGTGGAAAGAAAAAGGTACTCCTAGTACTCAAAATTACTGGAAAATATCAAACTGTGACACCATAGGTATTCAATTTCCGATACCAAAGTTGTAGATAAAACAACTACTACGATCATCTGGTAAAATACAAGGTTCGGCGTGAGAAAAGGGAAGAACACGAAGGATGCAAAAATCCCAATTTAATTTACCTCCGCAATAAATTACACCTCAAACCTTCAGTACCGCCTTAAAATTCATCTCAACTGAAAACTATCCTTAACCTTGGCGTTGCATTGCAATACGCAACCAGTTACAACTTACGCAATCCATTCGTAAGTAGGTACCTACTTTGGGTATCGAGTACAAACAAATATATATATAAACGCAGATTTTCCCACAGAAAAAAAAAACATACCAAACAGCAGCGGCATTATTTGTCTAAATTACCCGCGTAATTATTCTTATAATTTGCTCGACGAACGGACGCTTTATTTACCTAAATAATCACTTAACGGAGAGGTTTTTTTTTTCTTCGTAATATACTTCGTTGTTGGAAATGTTAACGTTCGAAAAAAGTTTACGTATAATTTCGACAAGTACTGGATACCTGGTAGGTTGAAAAAAAAAAATAAAATACACATTCATACCATTGCGACCATTTCAAATATACATTAGAATTTTATTAAAGTCGAGTCCCCGGTATGAAATAATAGTCCATTTTTTCACACATTACTTGTGTACTTTAAACATTTGCATATAAAGAAAATCTTAAATAAGACCAAAAAAAAAAACACACACACACACATACCACAATTACAAACACCGTTATTAACCGGTTTTTCTTCTCTTTTATCACTTACTTCAGGACAGTACAGGACAGGACAGGGTTTCGTAGTAAAATCGTACGACCTTGCGCAAAAGCTATAAAAATTTTTTTTTTTTTTTGATTTTAAACAACTATACAGGCGATTAAAAAAATATTACTTATACAATCGCAATGTAACTTGTGTTTAAAATCAAATCGAGAAATTTCACCCTACAGCTGTCTACCACACCCTTCAAATCTATGCAAAGTATCAACCATTAAAACGATACATTTTCCTTGAATACAGGTAGGCTATGTTACTGTTATCTAATGTTAGCAAAATTTCACATATATCACTTATTTAAAGTACAAGCAAACCAGTTCTAATGGTCTAATCACCTGTTAGATGCGATACAGCTATTTAGTGGTTTTACAAATGTAAACATAGAGAGGGTCGTTTCGGTCGGTATCATCAATGATAATGATAACCTCGTCCGAGTGAAGTAATTAGCAACGAAAACCATCATGTTATAGGCGTCGAAAACAGATCGTAAAAAAAAAAAAGCAGCTGATAACCAGTAAACGAGACTATGGACAATAAATCCATCTCGGCAAATTGTCGTTAACGACTTAGCACACGGATAGAGATGATGGTACATACAAAAAAAAAAAAAACCAACAAATGTAGATGGCCAGGAGGAGCTATACGTGTCTGAAAAAACATATAAATTTCCAACCTTCCGTCGTCGCTTCAGTTCGAAGGTAATAGGTAATTTACTACGATGGCCAAGATTTATCAACGACTGAAAGATGACTAGTCACAATGTCTTCAATATAATATCTCTCTGCTTGGATACCAGCTCGGGTTAAATTTCACTTTTAATTTTTATCGCCGCACGTTACCACGTCGATTCGTGTTTTTCCCTTTCGTTTCGCAGGTCTGCAGGTACCTTAAAAGTTGCGGTTTTTTTTTTGTTTCTTTTCGCCAATTTGCACGTCAACGAGGAGCTTACACACGCGCCCAGAATTAAATACCTACGAAGACCACTTTCGTTAGAAATAGCTAAGTTGATGCAAAAAGAAAGAATGGTGGCAGGGGGGAGGGGGAGGTGTGAAAACGGTACGTTTACAAAACCATTCTTCGTATACGTACAGTGCAGTGCGGTGTATATTATTAATGAATCATATTGCACATATCGAATTAACCTACAATAAGAGAAATTTCACTTCGGGGTATAAACTAGTTCGTCACATCGTTGTAGACGTCTCTAGTTGCAGCAAAAAAAAAAAAGATGATCGGTTTGATCGCACCCGAAAGGGTTTTCCGGTACATCGACCCGACCCAACGAGCCACCACATCGCAGCTGTACACATAGACCAAAAGAAGAAGAAGAAGAAACTTGTATCGTGTAATTCCGCTTTTTACTTTCATTACATCGAAACTAGTACCACGAGTTATTCGATAATACAACTGCGATGTCTGCGACCAGTTAAACCTGCGATTATAACAATCGCATCAGACCAAGCACTAACTTGAGCTGCTGGGTACAAGGCAGATTTCGACTGATTGTCGGGGTCATTTCGTTGTGCACAAATTGCACACATATGTGTGTACTGTACACATCCGATCTGTCATCAACCGGACCAGTGATTCACAATTCGCCATCTCCAGCAATCCAATAAATGAGTAAGATGAACGTAGGGTATACCGTATATATGTACGAGGTCGGAAACCAGTTTACCGTAATATACCGTTTAATTCCCACGCCGGATTGGGTGTTATTGGTAGCGGTGCAGGGCCACAGGTCACAAATACATATATAAATACGTTACGTAGCTAAGGTAATAGGTGTATTTTACATGTGTAAAAATTTCTAACCTGCGTGTATCCTTTTGGATATAAAATTCCAGAAGGTCGAATAACCGTGAATGTGCAAAATTGCTCCGGTATGCGTTTATCGTAACGCTGCATCGAATATATTGGTATAAATTGCGTAGGTCCGAGGATCATCTTCGAGGAAGAAACCTCCGCTGGGAAACCACCGTTAGCGAAAAATCCGCGCATTTTTTCACCATTTATTATACGCAAGTATAGAGCAACACATAATATTTATGCCGCAATTCAATCGAGAGCTAAAAAATTCATCGTCATTTTTATAGCTTCCCGATACGCGCAGCTATGGATTGGATACAAGATACAGCGACGGCCGGATAACGTAAGGATACTGATTTTGATGCACGATGACGCCTGTAAACGCGGTCACAAATACCATCAATATTATCGTCGTCGTCGTCGTCGTACGATAACTTGACGAAATACTCGCCTAAACTAAACGTAGATATTTTTATGAGGAAAACTCGAGTATTATTAAGATAATCGGTTAAGCTTTTCTAATTATTTAGTGATTCATTGGCCGTGTTACTGAACGTCAGTAAGTGTTCCCAGTATGTGTGCTATAGAACAATCGCACAAATACAGTACGAGTAAGTATGAATAATCGTAACAAGGTCGTACGCAGACCTCCATATTTTTTTATTTTTTGAACTTAGTATATATATACATATATATACGTCTGTCTCATAAATTTGCGTATATAGAAAAATAAAAAATAAAAAATAAAACCGTCGAAAACGATACTTCATCGGGAATGATAATTTCTTCCAATTTATAGATATTGCGAAGTGCTTGAAAATCACTATTTAAAATGTGCCGTGTGCCAGAAATCACAACATTTCAAGGTTCAACTTGAGTATACACAAAAGGAAGAATAGTTCGTTACAAGTTTCAAAAGATTAGAGAAAAATTTTCACTAAAGTCTGAAAGCAGTAAGCTATACGATATGTCAAATTGTAGCTTTCTAATTTAATGTTATCAAGTTGCTCTTTGGACCTTGTTTACAACATGATAAGAAGATCTACAGACAAAAGACTACCTAGAATTGAACTCCAGAGAGCAATCTTTAGTACTTTGATCGACAGATAAAATTTATAATTAGCTCTACAGATGCAAAGATTTAAAGCTAACAGAAATTTAAAGAACATAACTTCAAATATTTAAAAATAATAAACATTTTAGAACTCATATGCAAAGGTGGTAGGGGTGATCTAGAACCAAATTCCACAGATAAAGAAGATGTTAAATGCAGCTTTACAGATATTTGTAAGTATTGCGATTTATAGCTCTATTCAGTCGCACAGATGATCTTTAGATCGTACCTCCAAAGGTGAAGAAATGTATTTAAAACACTTATCTAGAGACAAAGGTCACATAGAACTGAGCTATGAAAATATTCTAGAATGAAGTCGTACAGATGAAGAAAAATTGACTCCGCACAATCCTTGGAACTTACTGTCAGAAGTAAAAATCAATTTTAGAACTCGTATCTGGAGTTCTGGTGATGAAGATAATTTAGAACTAAGCTCTAAAGGTATTCTAGAACCAAGTTCTAGATATGAGGGAAATTAGATTTCAAATGCACACCTTCGGAAGTAACAATCGATTTTAGAACTCGTATCTAGAGTCCTATAGATGAAGATAATTTAGAACTTAGCTCTACACTTTTAATATAGAACCAAGTTCTAGATATGAAGAAAATTAGACATCAGATGATCTTCATAGCACATCTCAGAAAGTAAGCAAATGATTCTAGAAATTGTATCTAAAATTCCACATAGAGATAAGGGCAATCGAAAACTTAGCCCCAAAGATATTCTAGAACAATGTTCTAGAGATGAATGAAAATTGACTCCTGACAATTTTTGTAACATATTATCAGAGAAAAAAATGATTTTAGAACTCGTATCTGGTGTTCTAGAGATATAGATGATTTAGAACTTAGCTCTAAATGTATTCTAGAACTGAGCTCTAAATATGAAGAAAATTATACTTGGAACGATCCTCGCAACATATTGTCAAAGATAAAAAATGATTTTAGATTTGGTATCTGGAGTTTTAGAGATAGAGGTAATTCAGAACTGAGCTCTGAGGATATTCTAGAACTGATTTCATACGTTTGTTTTACATTGCAATATTAACGTAAAGTTTATAAAATGTCCTCATTTTCCTGTCAGCTTTTCTATTTCTGGATTTTCTTTCGTATAACGCTTTTATTTTATGTATATTTACATAGTCCCACATAGGGATGAAAATAATCTAGAACTGAGCTCTACAGATATTCTAGAGCTGGATTCTGAAAACAAAGAAAATTTAGACTTCAGATGATATTCAAAACAGATCCACCGAGGTATGAAAATCATTTTAGAATTCAAACCGCAAGTTCTAGAGATGAAGATAATATACCTATACCAAAGCTCATCTAGAGACGATCTTTAATACAAAGCTCAGCTTAGTTAATACCTAATCTTTTAAACCCCCTAGATAAAAAAAAAAGGATTCAGAAAACATATCTAGAAATAAAGATGATCTAGAACAAGGATCTAGAGATAAAGAAAATTTAGAACTTAGCCCTAGGAAAAACTTCAATATTTTGATCTAGAGCTTAATCTAGTAGTACAGGCTTGAAAAGTAAGAAAATTATGAAAGAAATAATTCATTTGGAGTTCAAGAGGTACTGGTAATGTAGAACTCAGCTCTAGACATACTCATTAGTATTTTGATCTAGACCTCAGCTTGGTAAACAATCTTTAGATATCTCCAGAGATTTAGAAAAAAAAAAAATTAGAACTCATATTCTGGGATAAAGATGATTTAGAACTTGCCTAATTAGCGTTGTAAATAATTTATAAATAATTTTTGAACCCAATTCTTGAAATAAATATATTCTAAAAGATTTTGAATTCGATGTAGAGAAGATCTAAAACTCAGATTAAATTTTGAAATCTGATTGCGCCAAGAGTCCTACACATCTCGACACCTGTAAAGATCTCTATACTTGAATAGAGAAAATTTTGAAAGTGGTTGAAAATTTAAGATTCCCAACAAGATTAATACGCATTTTTAAGGTTCCTAATAAATTAACATATCAAATTACAATATCCAGCTTCTTTAATTAATTATGATGGACTGAGGGCATAATACGATCATACAAAATTCATCAAGGTTAAAAGATCGGTATTCAGCACTTCACCTTTCCCTCCTCTTCCTACTCAGTTTTTTGAAATTCTATAAAACTTCCGATGATTCATTAATCTGTCCTAATTCTGATCCTTTTCCTCAATTTTTATTGCACTTCTTTCCTATTGAAATTTTACCAACACCTTCATTTTTACCCAACATCATTTCCACTGTCATATCTAGCAAAATTGAACCAAACTTCTACATCTAAATCCATCTAATTGATATCTACGAATGTAGAATTGTGGCCAATGGAAAAATATTGAAACCTTGAATATTTACAAACCCTTCCCCCCCATCCATAACACCACAAAATAAAAGAACCTTAATCATCCACATCGAGTAAGAGAAAAACTCAATCGAAACCATACAGTACTCTCGCACTAAATATGTCATCTGACGTACAAGTACATGCAAGATGATTTCTGACACATTCACTTACCACACTAAATACTTTTCACTCTGCTCAATTTAACCTTTTCTGATTGGTACATAATAATCTTGGTAAAGGTCAGTATTCTGCCAAGTACCCCGTAATTTTTTCGTATACTTATACTTTTTTTTTCTTCACTTCGTAGAAAGAGAAACTAGCACAAAATGTACGGTACGCGTATAAATACCTATAATATATATGTATAAAGAAATTAGCTCCACAAATCGTTCCTACTCTGGTATAATTAACATATACACATCATTGAGCAAGGCTATACGTATGTAACCCACAGGTAAATACACGCGTACACTTGTATATCAGATATTGTTATCACACAAGCGCACATATACACGACAAATTGTCCAACTAGTTCAACTACATAATGTAACGAAGGCTATCTAATACCATACACATAAACTATGTCTTATTCCCTGCACCTTACTCGCATTGCACTCTCCAATACATACACACAACAGTTCGACGAAGTAGGAAAAAATGCCTATGCTAACTACCTGTTTCCTCTGTAGACTATGCTGGAGCGTGCGAAGCGTGAAATATTACGCGTTAAATAAATTATAGCAGGTATACGTAAACTATTTTGTTTATTAGTTCTAACACACCAATAACCCGAGTGCATAGTTACCGGTTTATGAATATCAATTAGCTCTTAACAAACGTCGCAACGTAGGTATCATTTTTCTTCGCCATATTACGTAGCATCGCATCGTCGCCTCGGTCGAGCTTCACCCAATACCCTAGCCTCATCAATACAGAAATGCTACCTTTAATATTTTATTTATTAACAAAGCGTTATATACATATAGCATTTCTATATATGTATTTATATTGCCTATAAACGTATCTCGCATACCTATTTAGCCAACGTATATAACTGTAAAGATTGATCGCATAGATAATAAAAGCTGAACGGTGAATATCAAGTATTCAACGATGAATTGATTAGGTACCCGTACCTATCGCAATCTACCAATCGAAGATAACTGTCCCCCAAGATCCTTCGAATACACTACCATTCTAGTATCTTACAAAGCTATGTGCACATCGTCGTGAGAAGATTTGCTGAAAAAACGAAATTAAAAAATATACTAAGTAAATTAGAAATTGAATAAATTGAGTAACAGGTAGATATTGGTCCCGGTCCAATTAATTCGATATCGATCGATTCACAAATTGATGCGTTTTTTTCTGCTCCTTCTTTTACGACGAATTAATTTTACGAGTTCGAATTTTATTTAATACTTTTTCAACGTCTTCAGGTTCGAATCTTATCAATACAAACATTAGACCACCTCATTCCGAAGATAATTTTAGAAAACGAGAAGAGACCACATAACGTAAAATATACATTTATAGCATTTTGCACCAAGTTAATCTATGCGAATACGTTCATTTTAACAGATAAAAAATTAAGAAAGATGCACCTAAACTTGCAATTTAAATGAAAACGAAGCGACAAGTGTATGAGAACTAAAACAGGAATTGATGGAGGAAAAGTATCAGAAAAGATTTGAAAATTACACCGATCAAGCCTTAGTGCTTTTCAATATTTGCTAGAATGTTAGCGTTGAAGAATAATAACAAATTAACCCGTCGTTCAAATGTCGTCAATTTAGTGTCATATGACGCGTCATTTTCAAGTCAGTACACATTAGATTCCGCTTTAAAAAATTTTAAACAAAGTTTGACATTTTCATTGGTGCATTAATGACGAGTAGATGACATATTTCTAACGCTTGTAAGATTATGTTCTATTGGCATCAATATGACATGAAGATTATGTTTCAGCTGACACGTTTGCGGCACACAAATGACATATTTCTGACACACATTGAGTAGCCCTATCGTGGCACAAATCTGTCGCATGATTGGCGTTTTTATTGGCACTTTAATGACGTATAAATGGCAGAATTTCATTTAGTGACTTGGTAGTGACATATTATTGACAATGTTACACCAACTTTTTGACACAATTGTAACATACTTTTAACTTCGATTTGGCAGTGCACTAATGCCATATGAATGACATCCGACATGCTTTTGACTTGATTATGACACTAATGTGACTTAGGAGTGACACACTTCTGACAACATTATGACA
>FIZR01006732.1:0-10729 GCA_900060175.1 Ferrisia virgata
AATTATGCTAGATTTTTTTAATGCTAAGAGTAAAATGTTTATGCTAAATGAACTTCAAATTATGCCAGATCTGGCATAATTATGCTAAATTGGCAACACTGGATGTACCACGAAGTACTTGGTGATAATATTTACTCTCGTGTTATGCGATGAAATACGAGAATATGTGAGCTGTGAAATTCAAATGATTACTACATACGATAGAGCACAGAGCAAAGTGCACTAATGGCAAAGTATAATTTTTGCAGTTGCGAGGCGAGGCCGATACAGGGTACACGGACTACACGGTACAGTAACAGTACACGACGAAATCGATTTATGTTCTTCATAAATTATCGCCATCGCCTTCGCCGAATCGGAGTTGAAAAGTTTTCACAATTTACGCGCCAGTAGTTCGTGACATTAAGTTTGATTCACTCCGACTGATTCGCCATATTGAAAAATAAACCCCTAATTTTGAAAATTCATTCAATATGAAAGCACGAAAGAGAGAAAGCGCGCAAGCTGGGAGTAACCCCCCCCCCCTCCCGCATAACAGACACACACACACACATACACTCGGATACAAGAACGATGCGGTACCATCGTCGATGATGATGATGACGACGACGACGACGGCGACGATTCATTTCTATTAGTTAGTAATCACGATGTGCCAGCGGAGCGCGTACTTTTGCACACCCCTGTCTCCTAAATACTCCTTCTGTTGGTGTAAACTCGTAGAAAGCTTATTATAAAATAAATAACATAAGGGAATTGTCGACATTATCGAAACGACAGTGGATGGAAAACGCTCGTCGGCGTCGTCTGCTCCTCGCATCTACGTGCTGAGAGCTTTCAGCCGAAGACGAACACCAAGTACAAGAAGAAGAAGAAGAAGAAGAAGACGATGAAAGAGAGGCAGGACGCAGCTTGGCTAGAGGTACATCGTCGTTCCACTTTTCTGAGGTGAATGACGATTAAATGGCGGCAGACTTAAATTACAAAATTTTATTTATTTTCTCATTTTACCCCCTCGACTCGACCTCGAATACCCGTCAACGTCTCCCTTCTTCCATCAGCAATACAGCGACTATGTAGATGTACCAAGCGTATCGTGCACCAGTGTTTTATGAATAAATAATTTACGTTTCCTTCGGTATAATACGAATATAGGTAAATAAATTGCGTTTCGATGATGCGGTCTCTTCATCCTTCCATTCGCTTCTTCATCCGTCGATCCCTACCGAAGTAACCACGCTTAAGTAGATGGATACATTATTAAGAAAGTTGCCGAGACCTGGGAAGCGTGATTTTTTTCCCAAAGGGTACGACTTTACTGCCGCAGTCTCGTTTCAAATGTTCAGACAGAATAAATCGTTCGAGACTCAATATGCAATGTTTGAAAGTACCTATACTAATGTTGAAAGTAAGATGAAAGAGGCACCTAGCTGTAACTTTTTGAATACCTAGATGTTTTGTGATTCAGCGATCAGGCTAGAAGAGTTCAAAAGTTTCGGACTACTTCCTCTTTTTGAGTCGAGAAAATCTAAAGTTGTTATAAGACCTCAAACTAAAACCGTACAAAAAGTTGTAAAGCAGCACAATGTTAGTTCTGTGCGCGGTTTGCTACCTCGCCTTCTTCTTAAGAAATGAAACAAAGTCTTGTTTTTGATTCTTTAATATAAATGGATACGTCTGCAGAAAGCTCTTGGTGCAAAAATTCCAAGATAAAAACGAATTCCAAACCTCCTCCCTCCCCGCAAAGATGACGTCCAAACAAACGGAGTATCTCGTTATATGGGAAAATTTTCAGGGAACCTCGACTAATAATTTTGAATTTTGCCTATCTCCCACCAAAAAGTAAAGCCAAAAGGTCCATGATAAAACGCAGGTATTGAGCAGGGTTGCCACTTTCACATGACCGAGTAAAAGGTGAAGGGAGGGGTAAGGGATTACCGATTCAATCCTGAAGAAGTCCAGTACCCAAGGCAAAGTCGGGAAGTACTTTTCTGGCACAGTCTTCACCACAGAAAGCGAAGACCTGGCGAAAACTAAGCAGCTTAAGCCCCTACCAGGGGTTTTTTGAGGAAATCTTGAGGTTCCTTCGCTTCAAAGGCGAAGTCGGCGATTGGTACTAGCGATTTCCAACTCCCATAGGGTGGAAATGCAATACTCTAATCGTAAGCTAATTATAACCACTCTAGTTCTGAGGCTAGTGTCTTCAGCAAGCTCAGCTTTAGCTCCAAGGGTGAAGCTAGCGACAAGAAAGCAACCTCAGTGATGGTGACAGGCCCAGCTAAATTCCAGTTAGACTCTAGCTCTGAAGGTGAAGTCTGCGAAGTATGCGCTAGCCTGTTGGGATGGCAGATAGTAAACTGTGTCCGTGTGACTCTCCAGCACCGAGGGCAAAGACTCAGCAATACCATTGACAACCCCAAAACAGATGGTAGATCATCAACCATACCACCACAAATCTCCAGCAGTGAAGGTGAAGACTCGGTGATTCTGCAGATGACCCCAGCACTGGCAGTAGATAGTCAATAGTACCAGCATGAATCTCCTGCGCTGAAAGTGAAGACTCTGCAGTACTGTTAAACATAACAGCACGATTAGACTATAAATACTTACCAGTTCACTGGCATGATGGTCCTTTCATTTTTCAACTATGGTCAAACAACTGACAAAAACACCAAGCGAACAGCCCATATTTATAGTCAGTTAAATCAGAGATTCCAAAAAAAAAAAAAAAATACAAAAAGTCGAGTGGGAAAATACAACAATACACTCGCATCTGATTGGTTGAAAATCACATACTTAGAGCACTCTTACAACTTGAAGGCTGAGCGGGAGCGGCATACATATGCCTATAATGGGTTGGTTGATGCATAATCGACGTTAAGATAAGGTTGTTATCACCTTACCCTGGCCACATCACCTCAGTATATGGCACATCATACGATACATCAAGCTGAACCAGTTGATGCGACAAAATGCATCGTTACACAATAAAATCTGTTTCAAAATCTTGAAAACCATTAGGACCATTTTTGGTCATGTCAGATATTTATTCCCCCCTCCCAACACTGAAATTACTTACTTTGTTCTCTGCTCGATACAGACTAAAATCGCTCCAATTTGATCAATTGGCTCAGTTTTGCGGCATATTTTATATATACGAGTAGAGACAACCTTGGATCAAAATTCAGATGTGCCTAGATTATGATAAAGGGGTTAAAAACGCAAAAATTGTTTATTTTTAAGTCAATCGATAGAGGATACAACGTTGTATAAAATGATTAGAAATCAACTTTCTAGGTCAATTAGGAGAAGAGATATGAATGCTAAGCAAATTTTCAAAATCCTTCATGCTATAACTTCCACAGTCCCAGCAGAAGTCCAAATTTCATCTGAAGTGATATAACTTAAGAAAAACTTGTGATTTCTTTTTGAAATTAAGAATTTTGAAAATTTCTTAGCATTTTTTTAACAAGATTCAGGTTTTTAGTCAAACATGATCCAACTATTGGCGATCCAGATGTTAACAGCCCAGAACAATTGGCCATCAATGTTAAGGCCATTGAAATCTGAACAATCCGGTTATTGATGGTCTACTGTTAAAAGCTCAACTGTTAACGAATCAACTGTAGAATGCCATATTAAACGTCGTTTGATGTTAATAATGAATAATAAACAATAGGTGCCAAACAAGAACAAAAAGAAATAATATTAGAAAAAAATACTAAATAAATGAAAATAAGATGAGAATACAATAATGACCAAAGCTGTTGGCTGCCATCTCCTCGACTAATTCATTTGTTACATAATAGAAAATGTTTTCTTCAATACCTATTTTTCTAAGTATATCTTGAAGGTACCGATGCACTTTAATTCCGAAGGCAGAACACTGAAGATTTTCACAATCATCGAATCAATTCCTTTTCTATTTGTTTTAGTTTTATTTTAATTACTAAATATTGAATTTCTGCGACGAGCCTTATAATCATGATTGAAAACATTAAATCTGTCTTCTAATAAATTCCAAAACTTACCACCTAGTATTACTAACTTTTTTAATTTGAAATACCTATATCAATGTTGACCACAATAAACTTAATCAGTTACCGGAAGAAATTGCAAAACTACAAAAATTGGAGAATTTTTCTGCTGTGATAAATAATAGAATTTTTGAAATAATATGATGCAGAATGAGGCTCACTTGCGATTATGTCTCCACTTTATTATCTATTTTCTTAACACATTTTAAAGTTTAAATCTGAAAGGACCGGTTTTTTTCTAGATATGTTTGCCCAATAATATTCTGCATATTTCCATGGTATTCTTCGTTAAACTCCATGAAAAGTTAGAGCTCCACACTATTTCTATTTAGTATTTTCTTGAAATTGAATTATGGTGCTTGGAGAACTGAATATCTTGGATATTACACTACCCCTATGGTTATACTCGTAAAAAGATGGGTAAATGAACTATGAACAGTGTTCGTCATCATTTTTTGAACCGACAGAAAGAACTACGGACATCAATAGGCGTAAAAATGAAGCCTCTGTTCTCTTTCCTTCACATAAGGAGAGGAGCTGGGGGATACATTTATAGGTCTAAATAAATGTACTTTTGCAGAGAGTTCGAACTTGACAAATCATTAATTGTTATGAATAAAATATAAAATTCTACACAAAGCAGCTGCAAGCAGTGGCGCACTCAACGGGATGGCTATTGAGACTATATCCTTCCTCCTTGGGCTTGAAAAAAATTGGAATTTGTTTACTTTTAAGCTACGTGTACACACGGACAGTTTACTGGCTAGCCATTGAATTGTCTCTGTGTACACAGGTGTGAAAGTTCACTGTCTACTGTCTTCGCGCTATCTGAACTCGAGACAGTGATTTTGGTTGGAAAAAATATACTATCCCACTGTCTTCAAATTGCCAGGTCACATGACCAGAAAGCTGAATTGTGATTGGTCGGCGCTAGAAGTTACGTGGTTACATCACAATCATGTGTTTTGTATTTATGTTTTGAAGTTCTTTACATCTTGTTGGTTCATACTAACATGATAAAATAATAAATTTACACAAAACTGTGATTGAACTAAAATTTGAAACTTGTTGTTATCAGCTTATCACCATAAATATTCGGCATTTCACTGCCTTATGTGAACACAATCAAGACAACGATCTGGCAAGACAATCTACTATTAAAGCCAGTAAACTGTCCGTGTGTACACGTAGCTTTACGCTGAATCTAATGGCTAAATCATTAAAAATCTTGAAATCCGAACTCCGAGAAATGCCGAAAATTTTTGGGTGCGCCTATGGCTGCAAGTATCATTCAAATTTAAGTGAGCTGGAATAGACGAGTTAGGTTTGATATATGAATCTATCGAGTAATAATCTTCGGTAACGATTAGGCCGCAGTACAACTACAAATATACATCGAAATAAATTCGACAATACTCGTATCTGGTGTTTGGGTCGGATTGCGGATCTGGCTGGTGTTCGTTTTAATGGAGACAATGTAACGAGTATATTTTTTTCCATCGATAAACGAGATTATTATACTTGTAATAGGAAGCGTTGAATAGAGTTAAATCTTGAGGCTAATCTCCCCCGTGATGGTGGTTATCGCGACGCGTACGTAGAATATAGCCAGTATATTCACCCCATACACCCCATACATAACACGTAAATCAGCCCCGGCGACCGAAAATCTTTATCTTTAATCGGTACGTCGCTCGGTTGCGAAATAGCTTATCGCTTCAATAGTCCTGTAACTGTATTGCATTAATTTAATGCGACGCTCGCTCCGGCTCCGGCCAGCAACACGATTTCCCTAAACATGGCGGCGTCACCACGCCGCTGTTGTAGTACCAAATCAAATGGTTTCAATGCTACGGTCTTCTTCCGTCCAATCCGTAATCTGGCGCGTAAATTTGCCCAATTTACACGACTAATTCGTACCTGCCCCTGCGCCTGCATACCGATCGTATGTATCTGTTCTCGCAACCCGCAATGCATTCTCGTAAAACGGTGCATCAATTCGAGTCTACCAAGGCGCGAACAATTCATTAATGCGTTTAATATGGCATTATTTTGAAATTTTTTTCCCCTTCGTTTCGTTTCGTTACTTACAGTGTCATTTGTATCGAAGTAATAATTGAGTTATACGTTAATACGTATACGCCAGTTATAGCAATACATTATCCGTATACTGTCGGCAAGTAGAAAGCATTTTTTTCCCGTCGAAATGAGAATATAATGAAAGATGAAACGTATAGCCTACGTACGGATATAGTATCTCTACCTACACCTACATCGGACAGTACGCGCAATTTCGAAAATTATATTTCTCAAATCGCGTATTACTACACGATACCTAAGTACTTACATTTAAGTAGGTACTACGATTCTACTAACGAAATTTACTCGTGGCCGTGATGCCCATCTTTTATTTCCCACATTAGGAATAGATATATATCCACAAGTATTTCTACTCTACGCCATAAGGTTTTAATTAAATTGATATTAGCACGATATAAGTTCAATTAGAAAGTTCCTCGTTCGACGTTGCTGATGATGGAGTTTTTATCAACTAAGTCAGAAATGATGTAAAAACTCTTAATAATACGTCAAGATTTAAGTGAGGTAAAGGAAAGTGTCGAATTGATGTACGATACTTGCTCATTTAGTGAAAAAATTTCGTGAAATTATAACGAAATGAGATTTTAGATAATTTGTTTATTCGTTTGTTGTTGTTTTTTTTTTTTAAAGCAGTGCTCTCCGATTATTCAACTTACATCAGCGGTAAGGGTTAGTTGAAACACCCAAAAGGCCCATCTAGAATCCGTTTACTGAAGCTACAGGTCAAATTAAAACTCCTCAGTTCAGTTTGAATGAAGGTATGTCTGAGAGAAACTCAAAAAATGACAGAAAACCTCTCAAAAAACTACATACTTTTTTGAGGGCGTATAACAGTATAACAGTATAACAGGACTGAATAGTCTAAACAGAAAAACACCAAAGGACCTGCAATGGGCCTAAAAAACGCAAACCCCTAAAAGACGCATCGAGAACTCGTACCAAATGTGCATACCAAATTTAAACCTTATAACTCAATTTAGAAGGGTGTTATGTGTGAAACAGCTTATTTTTAAGGTCAAAAAGAGGGAAAATTCCCATTATCACAGCTCTCAATTGATCTAGGAAGCTGATTTTTTAATACGAGTAAGTTATAAAACTTTGGATTCTCTATCGATTTTATCAGAAAGAAGCAATTTTTGGATTTTTCCCTCAACATTTTCTTCTCTAAATTTGGAGATAAATGAATTTTGATTCAAAGTCATCCCACTATTTTAAATTTCCTATGTTAAATATGTTAAAAATGAAGTGTGGCAAGAATGCTCATTGTCCTACATCTTGTTACGTATCACATATGCGACATGAAAAATTTCTAGAAAAATGTAAGTTCTATTAATTTTTATTTCGCAATTCGAAATAATTAGAGCGAAACATTGCAGAAAAATGGTAAAAATTCAGCGAACTGAGGAGAAAAATGTTTTGATCATAGGAAAGTTCCACAAAAAAATGAACGTCCTCTTGTGGGGAGTATTTAATTTTCAAAAATTTGTATAGCAAATAAGATGTAAAAATTTTCTCAAATTTAGCATACTTTACTGAAAATTTTAAAAAGAATTTTTTTTTGCTAATTTTTAAGAAATTTTATGTATTTTAAAAATCCAATATAATTTTGCTTAAAGAAGGTAAAAATTGGAAAATTTTTTGAACAGATCACACGCGCATCCATCTCAAAATGATCAAGTTCAACCTTACTCCAATTTAAAATATTTTTCATTTTTTTTTTTTTTTAGTATTTGTGCACAATTGTACATATTTTTTTGATTTCAAAGCTGATTGAAAAATTTCCATCGATTTTTCAATATTGACACAGAATTTTTTTTTGATTTTCGAGGTCAGTTAACATGTTGGTATCCAAAATTTTATCCCTATATTTCTATACCAATTTTGTGAAAGTTTCATTTATTTTTCAATATTCAAATGAATTTTTATAAAATCAGAGTGAAAATTGAAAATGTTATTGAAAATGTCAACCAAGAGTATAGGAAATTCCTTGTGAATGTATTTTGAAATTATTTACAGCGAAATTTTCTGCAATAAAATACGGAGTTGAGCTCAAAATTTACAAATTTTGGAAAATTGTGCTTTAATCGATCAGATAGGTCACTGGTATAAGTAATTCGAGATTTTAGATGCTGATATTCATATGTATCATTTTTATGAACTATTCTCTGGCACAAGAAAAATTAAAAATTTCCCTGAATGCTATGAAACATCTCAAAACCACTTTCAATCGATTTGGGAGGTTGAAAGTAGGGTATGTACCAAATTTAAGCTTTTTTTGTGGATCAGATCAATTTTTCATGATTTACATGACGATGAGATAATTTTGAAATTTGAAAAATTCGCAAAAATTCAAGAAGTGTACTTTGGGACTTGAGATTTTACAAATGGAGTTCTTTTAATATGTACTTTCAATTTATTCACGCATTGACTAGAAATTTGACTTTGAGTTTGGGATACCTACGTAATTAAATATGAAAAAGTAGTGAAAAACGTATTTCTTTTTGGTTTTGATTTTTTTTGAGCATGTTGCACTCAATTTTTGAACCACAAAAAAACATCTTTAACGAGGATTCAACTAAGGATCTAAAGGAATGATAAACAGATTTATATACATACATACAAAGAATGACATTTACTTTTCAACATACATTTTTAGAGTGATTAGGATTCATAATATTTATGTTTACAATGATATCAACATAGTTATACTTTCAGCAGCCACATATTATTTGTAGATCTTTTGTTGTTGGCAGCCATATATTTCCATCCTTTCTTATTATTCCATTTTAATTCATTCCTGTACAAAATAACTGAAGTCTAATAATATCTGATAGATAACCACTTGACAAAGATAATAGGAAAGTTTCCAACCATGAGTCTCTCCCTAAATTTTTGATATTTTTTTTTTGAAAATTTCAATATGAAAAAAAATTGGAAAAATGTGAACAGAAAATTTTCAAAAAATTCTCATTCATGGTATTCAGCAAGATGTATAATCTGAAAAAATTTCAAAACTCTTTGCTCTCCCCTTCCAGAGACATTGTGTGTTGAAATTTCGACATTTGGGTGGCAATAAATCTGGAAGGGGTGCGAGTAAGGGATCAAAAATTTTTATACGATGGTTTTAGACCATAAGTAACATTTTCGTTGATATTTGATCAATTTCGGATCGGGAGTCGTTATTGTTCCTTACTAGGAAAGGCTCCTTGTATGCGTAATGGTGTAGGCCTACATGGAGCTGAAAAGAGCCATGAAAAAATTCTCGTATATCTTGATAATTTTGTTTTTCGTATTCAAACTTCAATAGCAAAAAAAAATACTCCTCCGCAGGAAAATTTTGTAACCAATAAAAACAGGAGGGAAAAAAAGATTCATGGCGGGTAACTGAAGAGAAGAGTACTAATAAAAATTCCTCGGACGAATTAAACGTAATACGCTATAACGAAAAAGTAATAAGTCCGCTACATATATAATTTACATTTGCATATTCTATTCGTATTACATAAATTGTTTATTTACTAAGCGCGTTTTTAACTCGATAATGCGCCCGAAATAAGCGTACAGCCCTCTTTTTTTTTTACAACAGTGTTGCGTTTTATTTTACTCGCGTTATCATGGGACTCGTTAATTTTGGTTTTTGAACGCGTATAGAAATTGATAATAAAAAGGGATTTTCTTTTAATTCTTTCGAATTACATTTTTGGTGAAAAACATTTACATATATACGTATACTTTCGTGGAAGAGGAACGACGCGCAGAGGGGGCTGGGTATATCGTTTCGTAGGTACTGGGCACCAAACCCCTACACAGACAAAAAATTAGGTTATATTTTTAATCTTTCCGCACCCGCACTTAACGTCGCGTTTGTCGTCAGATTTTCTCGACAAACGAGGAAAATATGCGCTATGAAAATTTTCCGTGCCTAGCTCTCCTTCCGCTATCCTCTTCGATCGTATGACTATATATCATGTACATATGTGTATATATATATATAGAGAGAGAGCTACAGTGTAGCATAGAGACGAAAAGGCGGATAAATAAAATTAACATAATTTTTAAATGCATATATACGCGAAAGAAGCCTACACCTTGCTGAAAATGATAAAATTACAATCGCGCACGTTTATAATTAAAAGTTGTATATGTATCTGGTATCTGCTCGGTACTGGGTAGAAGTACCAGCGTATATAGCAGGTACCTCGTTGGCTTAAGTTTTTTAATTAGTAAATTATCTCACCACGACTCGTATTGAGAAGTTATGCTACCCTCAGTACCGTTACTAACGTTAGATTAAAACATAGTTGCGAAACTTTCGACGTACACGGGTACTTGAATTCAAAATTACACTCTCTGCAATGTTTTACAAAGCCAGCGTATTCTCACCGATAGAAATTTTACGAGTACTCGGAAAGATGTTTTGATAATCGTCTCGACTCGCTATTCAATGCGAATGTCGCGAATTGATTGAGAATAGTATATTATGCAACGAGCGTAGTAAAGTGCGAGATTATAAGCGTGTGTGTAGTTGCAGCGTTTACATGTACCTGAGAAGAAAACGTAGGATTTTTTGGCACAAACTTGAATTTTTTTTT
>FIZR01006740.1:0-12737 GCA_900060175.1 Ferrisia virgata
GGGGGGGGGGGGGGGGGTAAAAATGAATGAATATTTCAAATTCTTTAATTTTTCATAATGTAAAAATACAAATGATATTTAAAACCCATGCATCATAACTCGGAAGTCATCCGTTTGTGAAGGGGAGGGGGGATTGAGAGCTAAATTTCAATTTTCAATGCTCAAAAATTCCAAAATTTGATATTGTCCAAAAAAATATACGTGTCCGAAATTTTGGAAAAAATTGTATTTTTAATCATCAAAAACTACATTTTAAGAAATAGTTGAGTAATTTAGGGCATTTTTTAGACTTCATAGCCAAATTTTTCAAGAAAATTCAAATTTTTTTTTGTCCATGGGAGGAGTTTTAACCTTCAGAAGCCCCCTTGCTCACAAGCCTGTATCATATTGTTTACCTTTATAACGCGAAGATAAGATGTTTTAAAGTGAGGGGGGGGGGTATTAAACGTTTGTTACAATTATGTTGTTCTATGTGTCCCAAAATACTCGTTTTGAAGGGAATTTTTTTTTTCAAATGGGTACAGTAAATTTTTTCTTTGTTTTTGTTCGGTGATTTAGTTGGGCCAGAGAGCTGGGCTGGGTGAATTTTGAAGCCCACCCACTGGTTACGCGCCTGAGCCACCATAATGCTTGGAAAATTGGATAGATCGATTCGTGTTGTCAATATTAAATAGGAACCGAATTTTTTCCACTACAATTTCAATAGAACATAATTTGTAAAATGTGTTATTTTTTGCTATATTTATCAGCAATATATTTGGGATAATTTTCAAAAAAAATTCGTTAAAAATCCAAAAAGAGAACTTCAGCAGATGAAAATTTGCTTCTGAAGGGTTTTATACACGCCCTTTTCTATGCAGCTAGGTTTCGCTCAAATTGGAGCCGAATAGTTGAGTAGGTTCTTTCGTAATGATGGTAATAAATTTATTGATTCAGCTACCTAAAAAAAAAACACATCAATTTATGTCTATGTAATCAGCATGGTAAGCCTTTTCCGGTATCCCAAGATTTCCAATATGACATCTTGAGGTATTCTAAATCTAAAATCTTCGCATTATTGCTGCATTAGATCAGTGTAATATATTTGTACCTAGTTATCGTGTAAGTATTTATTTGTAATAATGTCAGGTTTAGGTTAGTAAAGAGTATTTACTCGTTGACGGTTTTGTTACACTAAGACGATAAAATTGTATTTATAGAGGCTGTAAAGTATACGTGGTGAGTGTTGATACGTACAAGAATGGTTAAAATAAATTACATTTGCATTTATAGGTACCTTTGGATCGTCGTTCGTAGTAATGTAGATTTCGTTCAGTCGACACTTGGAATTAGTTCGTGCAAAAAAAAAATTACATTTATGACGATGACGTAATAAAAATATTCAAATCGTGTAGATATATGTGAATTTCACTCTCTCGTTATTACGAATTCACGAACAAACGTTCACATTGGTTGGATAGCACGCGAAATAATACAAATCGACATAAGAAGGCAATTGCTAGGTACATTTTAAGGTATGTACCTACTTGGAGGTGCGAACGTGTACACATCGCGAACATTTCACTCCCACAAATTATGCATTAAAAAACAGAGAACAAAAAACAAAAATCAAGGAAAACAATCACTCACCTGACTTAATACGATCATTTGTCGTGGTATCAGTATCGGCGAAGAAGGAACTCGAAGAATCATTTACCAAAGTTTGGTTATCATTAACGATACGTTGCGATAACGGTAACGACGATGACGACGACGACGACGACAGCAACGTATGATCATTGCGTCGCTCATGATGATCGCGCAAATGATGCTGTTGGGCGGCATTTGATTTATCATCGCAGGAGAGAGTATGATCGGCGGCGTATCGACGCTGGTCGGGTGTGGCAGTTGCATTTTCGGTGTCGTAACCAGTTTCAGCGAAGACCAGCACATCGACGACGTTCGACTTGGGACCACTTTCATCTTCTAGCGTTTGCTCCTGCATGCCCTTGAACTGGACTTGCTTCTTGACTTTTCTATCGGTTTGTTTGTTACTGTTGTTGAAAGTTGTTGAGTAAAAGTTTTTACCGGTGTCGCTTGCGGGGCTGTTTTTGTCCGGCGGCACATTACAATTATTCAATTTATCGCCCGATGCCGTCGCCATGCCCATCGCGCCGATATCCGAATCTATTTCCGATGACGTAGCTAACGGTTTCTTCAGTATAGATTTAATATCCGACGTCGTAGTCGCCGATGGCGTCGTCGACGAAGTAACAGGTGGCAGAGGTGGTGGTGGTGGTAGTGGCAGTGATCCCATCGATGAGCAAGTGGTGGTAATTGGCCGATAGTTCTGGTAAATAGCGTTAGATCGCGATGCCGATTCGCTTTTAGGTGCCGCAGTAATTTTGGTGCTTTTTCGACGCGGCGGTCTTTTCGGTATTTGTTCGCAATTCGTTTGGTTAGCACGATCGATGATGTTGTTTTGGTTGCATTTCGTATCGGTGATTTCTTCAATGGTGACGGCTGCGTCATCGATCGGATCGCTAATCCAACCGTCTGCGATATCGTCCATTTCTGCCGATGTTTTGCTCGTATTGAATACGCGAATTTTTTGTCCAGCGATACTAATACCGCCGTTGGTCGTATCCGATTTGTCGTCTTTTTTAATATTTTTCAAATTTTCCATTAATATTTTGGCCGGCTTACTGTCTTGCAGTTTAGATTTGAATTTATCCCTCAACGTGGATTTTTGTTTTTTATACGATTTGGTAAAACCGCTAACGTCGTCCAACAGATCATCGTCGCTCATCAACGAACACCCATCTTCTTCCGGAGATCGTTTTACTAAATCGTACGGATTAATGCTGCATTCCAGGATGGACTTTCGGCCATTATCATCGCAGCCTCCTCCTCCTCCACCACCACCAGCACCACCACCACCGCTGGTAGTTTGTACCACATCCGGAGACGGTAATCGATTAATAGTCATCAGGGCAGCGCAATGTTTCCGTTTACTGGGCGAATAACTCTTGGCTCGGACGGTGTTGCATTTGATACCGGAAAGTCGCGATTGTCGGACCATGTCGTACGGATCTTTGTACGCTGCGAACTCGTTGACTCCTGCGCCGCCACCGCCAGCACCTGCGGTCGCATTATTGCATATCAGATTACGATAGACGCGAGTACCGCGCACTGTCCCGAAACCCTGTATGCAAGCTAAGCTTTTCATTTGGGCGGCGCATTTGCGACAGTTTTTCTTCTTCTGGCTGCTGTGACCGTTGACGGTGCAATTTCTGGCGCAATAGCATACCACTGCTGGACTGTTATGTTCGAAACCTTGCGTAAAGTCATGGTCAAAGTTTAGGAAAGTCGATCGAATCGAAGGTCTCACGTTCCAGCTGCCGTAAAGCCAAGCTTCCGCGTATTTCATCGATTGCGACAAAGCGCTACCGCCGGATACGCTGTGATATTTGACGTGGTAATCGTTGTGGTACGCGTTTCGAGCCGGCAATACCGATGCTGCCATTTCAACGTCCAGATTTTCCCGGTTCGCTAATTTATTATTGTTATTATTGACGGTGTTGTTGTTGTTGTTATTGTTGTTGTTATTTTTCGTACGAGATTTTTGCGTACAACTGCGGTTACGAGGAGAAGTCGTCGATGTTGTCGTTATTGTCGCGGCGTCGACATTGTTCAGCCAACCATTTGAATATTGTTGATCCTGTGGGCAAAAAAAAAAAAAAAATGTATTAGTAGGAGTTGAAATCGCGAAGATTTAACCAAACAGAAAAACGTTGTAAAGTTTGGATTACAGGCACGAGTAGGTATCGTTAAACTAATATTTCCTCAAAAGAAGGCATACAATTTACTGCTTTCAAGGATTCTATCGATCTACGATGAAAATTTCTTTTATTTCAATGCAGTCCACCATTTTGGACCTGTACAAGTAGGCATTTGATGTAAAACCTTCCATATAAATTTTTTACATGTTGTCTGTCACCTGTTCCAGATGCATTGTGTTGACTGAAGGAAGAAGTATCAACGAAATGCGTTTTGGGATCGTAGAAGACCATTAAGACCATTACTGGTCATCTTCTTTCAGAAACTAGAAAGGCATCTGCTCATCAGATCGATACAGCAGTCGAAAATCGGTCAAATTCAGACAAAGGATTAGATTGGCGGCAGATCTGAAAATTTTTAGTAGGGTTGGCCTCCGGTCAAAATTCAGTAATGCCCAAATTTGAAGAAATGGATGTGGAGGGGATTATTCATTTTTAAACCAATTGATAGAGAATCAAAAGTTGTTCAATATACTACGTCCATTAGGAGGGGATAAATGAAAGTTTTCTTCTTTTTGACTGTGAGAAAAGACATTTTTTCGAGACCTTTAATCAATTTTTTGCACGTTTTACCTATTTTTATGAAGCATTTTCACAAAATTTTTCATGATTTTCGACGACTTTTTTTTTACGATTCAGGTCAATATTCACCCATTTTTTTACATTTTTGCGTGATTTTCTTCCTTTTTTTTTTGAATGTTTTACTAATTTTTATCAAATTTATACAAAATTTTCGACGATTTTTAACGAGTTTTTTTATGATTAAGGTTAATTTTTACCAGATTTTTTAAAACATTTTTTTCGTAATTTCTGATCAATTTTTTGCATTTTTTACCTATTTATATAAAATTTAAAAAAATTTTCAATTATTTTTTTCATAATTTAGGACAACTTTTAATCGATTTTCAGTATTTGTTTTGTGATTTTTGAATAACTTCTTCAAATTTTTTACCTATTTTTATCAAATTTTTGGTGATTTTCAACACTTTGTTTTTCATAGTTCGGGTGAATTTTCACCAACTTTTGCAGAATCTTTACAATATTTTCGAGGCCTTTCAACGAGTTTTTCCATAATTTAGGTTAATTTTTTTGTAATTTTTTCAACATTTTTTCGTAATTCTTGATTGATTTTTTCACTTTTTACTCCATTTTTACCAAATTTTAACACAAATTTAGGTCAATTTTCACTCATTTTTCAAGCCTTTTCCATGATTTTTTATCAATTTTTTGTGTTTTTTACCAAATTTTTGATGTTTTTTCAACATTTAAACCATATTTTGGGTCAATTTTCACTCATTTTTTCCGGATTTTTGCAATACATTCGATGATTTTCAACGTTTTTTTTTTTTTGATTTAAGCGAATTTTTACCAAATATTATACTTCTTTTCGTGGATTTTTATGAATTTTTTGAACCATTTACACATTTTTATGAAAATTTTACGAAATTTCCGATTATTTTCAATGATTGTTTTCATGTTTTAAGTTTTTTTTTATCTTTTTTTTTTTTTAATTCTTACCCAATTTTTGTTGATTTCCAAAGATTTTTTTCGTCATCTCGGTTAATTTTTACCTGATTTTCAACATTTAATGGAGATTTTTGATCGAGTTTTTGCTTCTTTCATCCATTTTTATTAACTTTTCACCTATTTTTCAAAGGTTTTCAAACAATTTTTTTACAGTTTAGGTCAATTTTCTTTTATTTTTCAACATTTTTTTGTTAAATTTTCAGCACTTATTACCCATTTTTTTCAAATTTTTGTCAAATTTTCGATGTTTTCTAACGATTTTTTTTTTATAATTTTTATTAAATTTTCGATGATTTTTACTGTTTTTTTTTTCATACTTTAGTTTAATTTTCACCTATTTTTCATCTTTTTTGATCAACTTTCTGCACTTCTTTACCCATTTTCATCATATTTCCACCTAATTTTCGATGGTTTTCAACGATTTTTTTTTTCATGTTTCAGGACAATTTTCACCAATTTTTTAACATTTTTTCATGCCTTTCGATCAATTTTCTTCAAGTTTTATTCGTTTTAATTAATTTTTTACGAAATTTTCGATAATTCTAAGCGATTTTTTTTGCCATAATTCAGGTCAATTTTCACTCATTTTTCAAAAATTTTTTGTGATTTTTGATCAATCTTCTACGCATCTTTTTGCCATTTTAAGTAATTTGTTAGCCAATTTTTCATGATTTATCTAATTTTTTAGACCAATTTTCACCCATTTTTCAGTATATTTTCTTGATTTGTGATCATTTTTTTGCACTTTTCACCCAATTTTTGATGATTTTTAACAATTATAAAAAATTTATTGCAATAAATCGACTTCACAAACTAGATAAATATTATTTAAAATTTTTTCTTGAAAGGGAAAATTGTCTTAATTTTTTTTTTACAGAAATTTCTTGAGTAGACTATCCATTTTCTTAAAAAAAAAGATCAAATGTATTTGTCTTCGTAGTTGAATTTTTCAATTACATATTTTTAAAGCACCTAATTTTTGAAAACTTGAAAAAAAAAGTTGAAAATATTCAATTAAAATTTTTTTTTTATCATATTGTTTTCCTCAATGATATTATTCGTCACCAATTGAGTACTACTCAGTAGTCAAATTTTCACAAGATGTACCTTCATGATTATTTTGAGACTTTAAAAATAATTATACCTAGTTTAATTTTAATTTTTTTTTTGAAATTGCACTTTCAACAGCAATACTTAGTATGAATTTATTATCAACTTATTGTTATTTTTAATTCATTACATTTACAGAGAGGGATGAATATCGTGAGCAAGTCACTGTTAATTTACCTAGCATGCAAAATATCCGTCCCTACCGACACCGACCAGCTTAGTCAATTATACTAATTAACGAACATGGTAGTCCTTTAGTTGACAAATAAAATTGTCGAAACAGATGATGTTCAACTTTATTTCACAATCAGTTCGAGAAATAATTTGTTTTGTTTTTCTGCATTCTTGTAAACATACTTCATAGGTAAGTCTATACATAATTTAAGTACCGAGTAATGCAGTAAGGTAGGATTATTTTAAAAGCATCACATTTCACAGTCTATTATAACACTTACCTAAAATGACTAACACGTCTGTTTATATTTTTTCAAAAATAACCTTTACTCAGAACCGAACTTTTTATGATCAATTTGAAAAATAGTTTAAGATGCAAAATGTTAAAAATAACTTTAAAACTGAGAAATTAAAATGTTAATAGATAGATACCGCAAGTAAGTCTCCGTCGGGTTATTTTTAGAAATTATGGCCCTATAAGCAAAATGTTTATTTTATTAGATCCCTTTCCATGTTATATTTTAAATTTCCAAAGGCACAAATTAAAAAAAGCAATACTTCTTTTTTACGCTTGAAAATTTGAAATCTCTAGCTGCAAAATGTAGGTATATTTTGTTCCAGTTAAGGAAACGATAATCGAAAAATGAAAACAGAACGAGCCGCTGTGGATAATTCAATATTGAATCATTTTTTGGAAGCGGAATCATTATTATGTATAATTTCAATTATATGCTTAATCGTGCATTTAAACAAATTCTTTCGAAGTTCAACAAAGCAAAGCTTGACCAACAAAAATCTAACTTTATGGTGTTTTATTTTATGTATGTTCAATATCAGCCAATTAATATCGAATTGGTATCATTATCATTTCAACAATAATTACCACAGTATCGCTTCAACATCAAATATTTCTAAAACGAATGATTTCATTAATTCGTACCTATTACTAAGTATAATTTTTCTAAAATTAATCATAGCTGTAGACTTATGTTTATATTTTGGAAAAATTGTTGTAAATTCGGAACAAGCTTCGGATCCTGCAAACAAATTGTTTAATGTTTATTGTCCTCTCGCTGTACTGGCACCTTTATGTTATTTTATTTGGTCAAGCATGTATTATAGAAACCACGCGTGGTACAGTACCGAAGATGAAAAAACAATGCTAGTGTTAGTTGAAATTTTTTATATGATGCGTTTAATTCCGATTTTCGTCGCATTTTGGTATATTTTAAGGAAAGCCAGCACTGATAAAACTAAATTTTGGGAAAAGTACTCTTTACATATATGTCTTCTCGTAATACTAGGTGGATTTTCAGCCGTGACCGATGCTATTCAACTACTTACACCGAATGATTGGAGCATAATTTGGAGATTGAAGGGATGCCTTACAGCACAAAAATTTGCTGCTGCTTTGGAAGGCCTGCTTATCGGAATATGTTTTACATTTCAAAAAGATACATTTGAGCCTATTCCTACCACTACTTCTGCTGCCACTAACACCACGTAGTTTTCTAAGTACAATACACTACAGACTAGTCATTAAAATTCTTAATAGCATAATTTATATTCTAAGATGGTATTAAATTGATAAGTATACTCTACACTCATTCAAAAAATTGTCAGTAAGAAAATATGTTTATTATGCATAATTTCGTATTTACGTAAGTACAATCCTGATAAAAATTTAATTAAGTATTAAATATTTTTATTATTTTTCTTTAAGCATTTCACTAGTAATAGATGTTAATAATGAAATAACGGCTCACTGCCATCTTACTTTTTTTCAGAACTTTGTAACTTAATTTTTCTTCGGGTAAACTGGATCTACATTATATCCACTAACATGACTTCGAAACAGAACCTTTACATCTATATTTTAAGGTACTAGAAGTCCATTTCGATGCTTTCATTTTCCATAATATTTGATATCTTTCCTCCTTTTCACAGAAAGTAGAAATTTTTAACTCGGCTTTGTATCAAAACCAAAATTATTCAAGCACAATATGTGTCTGGAGTTTGTACAATGATTTTTACCCTGATTTTCCATGTCATATTGTCAATGAAAACCAAACTTTTATGGTTTACCGACCAATGATGGATGAAGGGGGAGGGGGGTATCAACAAAATCCATCTTGGGGTCCTAGAAGACCGCTATAACCATTTTTAGTCATTTTAGATGCTTATTCTTATTTCCTTTTTTTTATAATTTTCAATTTTTATCCCCCCCTCCCAACCTTCCTTCGAAAATACTAATCATTTGCTCACCTCGATACCGACCAAAATCCATCAAACTTGGGAAATAGACTTTGTTTGGCAGTGGAGTAGGGGTGACCCCCGGGTGAAAATTCAGCTGTTCCAAATTTCAGGAGGGGAAGTGCTGAAGGGTTGAAATAGCAAAAACTGTTCCTTGTTAAAAAAAATCGTTAGACAATACAAAGTTGCGTAACATATTCAAAAATCAGCTTCCTAGATCAATTAAAAGGGGAGATATGAAGGTTTCCCCCCTTTTTTACCTCGAAAAAGTGCTGCTCCTCTCAAATTGAACTAGGAAGTGAAAATTCGGTATGTACATTTAATTGGGGTACTAGAGGTGTCTTTCGGAGATCTCGACTTTTCAGCCACATTGTACCCCCTTACAGCCCCAAAAATGTATTTTTGTGTTAGTTTTTGAGTATATTCCTCGTATCACTAATTGCCCTCCAATTTGAGCTAGAAAATTGAAATTTGGTATGCACATTTAGTAGAAGTCCGAGATGTACCTTTTGAAGGTCTTGATTTTTCAGCCACGTTTCACCCCCTTACAGACCCGAAACTATATATTTTTTTATTTGCGATACTCTCAGACCCATTGATGAAAGAGAGGGGATATAGAAGTATTGCTTCGTAGCATTTTTCTCTCTTTTTGTTTTCATGTTCTGAAATTAGAAACTATTTTATGACCAAGATGAAGTATTCAAAATGTTCATTATGAAGCATACGAATTTTTAAAAAAATGGACAAATTGATTTTTATTAGCGTTTCAAAATGTTCTAAATTTTCAAATTATTCAATTGTGTTCTTAAAAAAATGTCAACTTGCCTTGTCAAAAGTTTTTTATCCCTGGCGATGTTTTTTCCTCAATCAGCATTGAAGATAGGAAGGGTTCAACAAGGCTAAAAAGTCAAAAAATTCCCAAAAGGCACGTCTAGGGTCCTTACTGGCTGGATATTGCTAATTTCAACTTTTCAGCCTGATTTGGAGGGGAGTTATATGAGGAACAAACATTAGAAATTATAAAAAACGATTAAAAAACCACAAATTCAGGACTGCGAGGAGGTGGAATGGGGCTGAAAAGTCGAGCCCACCAAAAGGCAAAATTAGGGTATCTACTGAATGTACATACCTAATTTTAAGCTCCTAGCTCAATTTGAAGGGAAATTATGCGAGGAACAAACACAAAAAATAGGAAAAGCCGACCAAAAACCACATATTTGGGACAGTAAGGGGGTGTAATGAGGCTGAAACATTGAGGTCTCCAAAAGTCACATTTTGGGTTTTTACTAAATGTACATATCAAATTTCAGTTTTCCAGCTTTATTTGTGGAGGAGAGTTATATTGAGAAAACCTGAACGAAAAACCACATTTCTAGAGCTGTGAGGGGGTACAACGAAGCTGAGAAGTCGAGACCCCCAAAAAGCACATTTAGAGCCCTAACTAAATTTACATACCAAATTTCAACAAATCACCTGCTGGCCTACCCTTCATAATATCCTTTTGTGCAAAGCACAGGCGCACCCAGAAATTTTTTAAGGGAAAGGTTAAACTTGAAAAGCCGAGCGCAGCAAAGGCGAAATTTTGAAAAAATTGTATTCTCAAGCTATGAGTTTGGTTTCCAAATTTTGAAAACTCATTGAGAAAGTGATTTGTTTTCAATGATTTGGATATTAAATTCAATGTAAACGTGAAAACTTTCAATTTTATCACGCCTAAGGGGGGGCTAAAGTCCCGGTAACCCCTCCCCTCACCCCATCCTCTCAACCTTCGGGTACACCACTGACGCAAAGATCAAAGATCCCTATCAATACATCTCCCCTTTAAAATTCCTTCGTTCGAATACACCCATACGCAGCTCTAAACGCCTCAATACTTATAATAGGATGGACTCGTTTGGTCACAGTTGAAAAATATTCCTCCTTATTCCGCATACCTTACAGTTAAACAAAATGACCGCACGTTTCATATACGAGATAGAATAAAATAAACAGAAAAAGAGCACGAATTATGTAAAGCTTTTACTTATAAATATGCATGTTCATATGACGTCGAGTCGCGTCGCATTCATTTTACATTACAGTACAGCATATCATTGTACTGTGTGCGTAATCTACATAGGTAAACTAGTTAGACCTATATGTAATATGTAGAAGTAGGTATACGAATGAGAAAAAAGCACACAGATAATACAAAGCAACGTAGTACAGCGACGAACGAGTGTTTCGTCATGATAAAAAAAAAAAATTACGTTATACGCAGCCAATGAGCCAAATCTCGATTAAAAAATACACATAAATATTTGACCTTTTGCTCGCCGTCATTACTTCTAAATTCCGCCCATAACATAAAATACCAAATAGATCACTTCATGCGAAAAATCGTTCGCGAATCCGCGTAGATAGTGAATAAATACCTACATATGGCGTATGTATCACACAAATGTAGGGTAACTCACCTTCAAAAACTATCCATTACTAGTTTCACCCACCCATCTGCTGTAGTAAGTATAAAAATTTTCACATTATTAAAAAAAAATTCTACATCAATGCCAACGACTCTTTCATTTTTAGATTTTTCGATTGTTAAACAAATAGAGGATTTAATTATCGGAAAACATCTATCTGGTTTATTCGTAATAATTTTAAAAGTTAAATGTGAAAAAAAAACCTCCGTGTGATCCGGTATCGCGTATAATATGCTGCATGGTAACAGATTACGCCATATAAGCTTATGTTGCATTTTAAATCGTGCAGCCGCAAGGATGAAATAACCTTGCATTATTTCCAGTCATGTAAATGTAGGTACGTATCCATCGAAGTATGTATTTACGCTGGAAAAAAATGATCGTCCTTTTATTAAATGTGCATATAAGTATCCGTATATCGAGAGTATTCAGACGCACACGTTGCAATTTCGTGCAATTTGAAAAAAAAAATCTTTCATTACCAAAGAGTAAGTATAGGTATGAGTAAGAGTACCGAGAAAAAACTCTCGATCATTATGTTAATTTAGAGCACACTTTGATCAATTTCTTGCATACGTTTGGCAGCTTGGAGCCTACGATACTTTATTAAGTCATAAGGATGCAACGCAATGCATATCTAAACGATATGAGATAAGGTTTGGGTAGGTCTAAATACTAAACATTTGCATTTCCAAATATTAAAAAAAAAAAATGCGAAGATTTTTGAGCCTAATTTTCATGAATTGAGAAGATAATCGAATTGTCCAACCATGAGATAAAAAAAGGAACGTTCTGGGATTTTTTTTTTTTTTTTTTGAATAGTGATAGGGCCGTTGGGGTACAGGTAAGTATTGGAGTGAATAACTGAACCCCCCAAAAATCACATCTAAGACTCGTGGCTAATTTTTGTACTAAATTTCAACCCTCCAGATCATGTTGGAGGAGAGTTATGCGCGGAACAGACTCAAAATATAAGAAAACCCGCCCAAAACCCACATTTCGGGGCTGCCAGGGGTGCGGTGATTCCCCTACGTCAACGACAAGTACCCCTACCCTCTCCCTTATCAACAGTGTAACCATACTCGGCTTTTAGGCATGGAGAAAGGGGAGGGGGGAAACGTTGGAATTTTTTTGAAACGGTAAAAATATGTCTCGAGCGACGCGAGGGCGAAATTTTGAAAAAATGGCCAACAGTTGAAAAATGCATTTTTAGGTATTTTAGGAAAAAAAATTAGCTAAAATGAAAACATTTTCAAGTTTTTCGTCCTGAAGAGGATAAAGATTATACACTCCCTCTAACTATACCACTGATCGAGGGAGCGGTGCATCAGTATACGCCTTCTGAGAGAGAGAGAGAGAGAGAGAGAGAGAGAGAGAGAGAGAGAGAGAA